>JAPYZM010009773.1:0-10189 GCA_030522845.1 Psyttalia concolor | reverse complement strand
ACTCGCCTTCGGCTTGTGATATAAACCTCCCACTCGCCAAAAACCATTTTTTTTCACTTGTTACGAAATATACTATTTCATCTCAATGTGTCGAAAAAGAACTTTTTAGTCACTCGATGCGAAGCGGAGAGTGACTGAAAAGTTACTTTTGCGACACAGCATGATGAAAAATATTGTTTGTCACTCGCCTGACAAGAATTTTCCTGCTTCATAGGAGTGATATTCGCCAGCAAAGTTCTTCACGGCCTAACATCAAAATGTGCTATTTTCGAGACAAGTGAAAAGGAGTATTTTCAACGAGTGTGAGGGTTAAAACCTGAGCCAAATGCAGGAGTGGTAATTACACGAGTTGGAAACTGCTTCTACTCATGTATATCAACCAATTTTTTGGGGCCCTTTTTTCACTTGCGTCATAAAAATCATGTGAGGGGGGGGGGGTCTTAACATTTACCAAATAATCGTAGGAAATCACAGGTAATCACGTGCAATCATGTGCAATCCAAAATCATTGTGTCACGATGTTTAACAGTGAATAACACCTCGAATAGAATTGTCTAACTAATTCTCTTTGATTTTCTACAAGATTTATTCATACGTGGACGATGAAAATTGATGTGTTTGTGTACAACTACACAATTTCAAAGGGAATCAACAAAATAATAAAACCCAATTACTATGGAAATCAATGGGCAAACATACCTGCAGGAAAAATATTGATACTGCATGATGAAATAATATTGGTTTTTTGGTGTTGTCGTTTCCATTGATTTTCCAGGAGGGGTTGATGGTTTCCATAAAAATAAATAAAACGTACACATTAAAATTCGCAATAAAATGCAAATGAACTTTTTAGAGGGTATTTCATTTGCGTTGAAGTACGTACCAAACCTCATCAGCAGCTCCGGCTGCAGCAGCATCGGCCATGGTGAAGTTGGGGGGGGGCTCAACGGTTCTGGAAATAATGTCGGTATTTAATCAACCGTTTTTTTCATGAGTACCACACTAGTTATGTCACTGAATTACTCTCGGTTTCACCTAGAAGTCGCAGAGTCTATATTTTTTTTAATTTTTAGGGCGCACAGATGAAAAAGATCTCAATGTTTTCATTTTGTAGTTTTATTCGACGAAACAATCAATTAAACGACAACCCAATTCGCTCGTTGAATTGATGTGAGTTCTTTGGCGAACGTTCCTTCGGGCATGTTCTTTACAGCCCACGCACTAAATAATTGCATAGGCAATTTGTCTAAGACACAACTAGAGCAGGGATTATTTATTGAAAATTGCTCACATTTTCGGAGGATCCGTTGAAAACGGCGTTTTAAAAACATATTCATTAATTTTTATGGAGCGTTCCATAAAAATTCTTAAACATCTAAGAATTTTTGTGTTCCAGGGTATAATGATTCTTGAAATTTCTTCTAGATTTTACACCTTCCAACAAAAATTACCTGGCTCATTCATATTTTTCCTGCGACAGACGTACGACAGAGAATTTACAACGCGTTAAATTTATTCTCTTCAATTGCTATAGAAATTGGCTGAAAACAATTCACGCCTGCAGATTACATTAGGATTCCCGGAGGCAATTTCGACTCTGGTAGTCGAACAATTGTTCATGAATTGAAATAAAAATTCAACTTCGAAATATCTCCAAATATCTTTTCTTGAAACTACAGGTTTCATTCAGCAATGCATCCATTATTCACACGTCAGTCATGAAAATTGGATTCTCTTCAAAATCTGGGAGACGGCAATGACGTCAGAATCTCTCATGTCGACGTTGCCATCACATGCTGACGTCAATTATGTTTTCCAAGCTTTTCAAAACGTTCTTTTTATTGTTCACCTCTAAAACAATATATGCATTATGTGAAGCTTCCGCGGCGGGGCTGCCGTCGCTATTAACTAATAATACCCCTAGAATTTGCGAATATCCATTTAACGGAAAATCGTGTGCAGTTCTCCATTTAGCCTAAAACATCGAACAATGAGAGAAATACGATGAGGGCCAGAACGAGTAGGTCATACAGGGGCTTAGTCCGCATATTTTACCAGCTACAGTATAGAGTGTCCGATGGTCGAAAATAGAAGAAGTGCTCGGTTAAATCCCCACTCTAAAGGCAACGTACAAGGCATCTACCACGATCCTAATTTGGTTGCAACCGCCTCAGTCGTTTATTCGTCCTTCCTACTTGCACATTCGAACGTTTTGCCAAGCGAAGACGAAATACCAATCTCTGGTATTTTTCACGAACCCGAGGGACTTTAATCCCCGAAATGAGCTCTTCCGACGCACTCGCTGGCGATTAGTCTCCAATTTTCGAGCAAATGTGGCTGACAAAGATGTAATGAAAAATTGTTGGGCGATTTGGGTTGATGATTATTCAATTTCTATTTGAAATAATGTGAGGCAAAAATTAATTTATATTTCTCACTATATTTACGCTTGGAGATGAAGGACATTTTTATGGAGGGAAAATCAGAGATGTAGGAGCGCGTGATTTTTCCCTTTATTATTTGGTTAGTTCCAATGAATTCGTAAAGAGCGGATGTGTCTTCCAAACGCGAAAAATGAAGAAAAGTTATTCGACTTCTTTACCGGTTTCATTATAAAAACACCCAATTCCAATGATTATCAGTTTCGATATATTTCGATATATTTTTCGAAATATTTCTGTTTCATTTCCATTGTAAAGGTCAGTTGCCTTCAGATTTTTTTTTACTGAAAATCATGACAAGGGAGTATTTTATCGAAGAAATCGTAAAATTTTTTAAGACATTCAATTACACAAAAAATATTTTTGTTTACTTTTTTTTAATACGCGGGATGTAACGAAGGGACGTACTTATCAACAGACTTTTAGAATCAATTGTAGAACAGAATGAGAATGAAAAAATCGTAGAACAAAAATTAATTTCTTATGAAATGCTACCAAAAAATGAGAAAATAACACTGATTTTTTTTTTAATTTTACGAAGAAGGAGCAGAGAATAACTTAAACCATTCTTCTGTAACAATAGTAAAGATAGGTGTAGAATTTCTGAGCAAGCTGAAGACAAGGGTAGTAAGAACGTGGACTTGACTCCATTATTTTGGTGAGCCGAGCCGTAGGCGAGGCGGCCAACCACGCGAGTCAAAAAACTCCATAATGACAGCCCAGGAACGATATTTTTCCGTAGTGATTTTCACTACGGAAAAATGAAGAGGAAAAATGAAGAGGAAAAGTGAAGAGCAGTACGGAAAAAAAACTTTCCCGCGAAGCGGATGGGAAACATGTTCTTTGCTCCCTTAGTAGCTCCCTTTTTACACAACACCCTTTTCCACCAAAAACTCAACTTTTACCGATGATTGGTCACAACTTGACAGTCCATTGACTTTTCGAGTGATATAAAATTCCCCAAATGTAATTTTCCTTTCTAACTACCTACATTTTACAATACATTTCCATTTAAATTTAATATTCGTTGCAACATGCAGTTTTAAAATTCACGTCATCATCGGACTATTAACGCTTGCTCGATATGAAAAATCGAATCCCGCCAAATTCTCTCGATGAATAATAAATTCTAGACGTGATTCAATCCCGTATTGGATTCAAGAGAGGGAATTAACAGTTATCACTGAAATTTAAAAAAATCAATACTGCCGAAGAAGTATTCTTGTATTACATCATTTAAATGTATGGAACGAAGTATTCGCTTATAATACGAGAGCTTTGAAATTATCGAGTAAATCTCGATAGGTCCAGGCTTCTGGAAAACTCAACAAGGTCGTTTGTCTGCAGGGAACCTAGAGGGAAATATCCGATTAATTTTGAAGCTCGAGTTGTACTCAGGAAATTATTTTTTCGTTCAAATTTCCGCGCATAGAATTGCACTGTGCGATAAATTTTATATTTAAACAATGAGGATAGATAATAAGTTCAAATCTATTCATTACTTTATCGATATTTTCTGAATCCCACAATTAAATCGAATCCATCAATTTCAATCAATTGTTAACCCGATTCAATAGCTCTTTATTTCATACATGCATATAAGTAAACGATAAAATTATTTGTAGTAATACTACGAGACCTCCCCAATTATCAAGCATTACACGATTGTTTTGGTGCGTACCAACTTAAATTATTAATTAATAATATATAATAACAATTAATAATTTTAATTTTAATTATTAAGTTTATTAATCGGATCTGATCATTTCAACTTTCTTCATGACTTTTTTTCACTCCACAAAATAATATTTGAAAATTGTTTGGGTAGAGAAACAATTGCAAATCCAGAGGTAAATTATGAAAAACAATTATCGCTGTAATTTTCTCTGAGAAGTATTTCATATTATGGAATACCAAACTCGGATTGGGGTGGCCAGGTCCAATCATCAAAAATAATCAGTTCAATATCCAGTAGCTACACCGAACGATGCAATCCCATTTGTTGCAATTTAAACGAAAAAAATATCATATTAAAATTTCGTATATCTCATTCGTAATTCCAGAGCAAACATTCACGGAAATGTCACAAAATTATGCGTAATATCATGGAAATTCTCCAGAGAGTTCCGTAATTCTTATGAAAATCACCGGGGCAATGACAATACCGCCCCTTAAATTTTCCAATTTAATTCCGCAATCGACAAGTGAAGTACGAGTTCCCAAATTTCTACTGACAATTTCTTTTCGTGTTCATCAATTAAATATAAGTAAGTCCTTTAGTCTTAATTAAGAATAAAATGCGTCAGTGTATGCATGAGAAACAACACCCCCGCAGAGACATAAATCATTCTCTACCACTTGGTACCACCCAACTTCGGGTAACTTTAGAGTTGCGACTCGTCCAACAACTAAACGGTACTTTAAACCCCAGGACACCGCGCGCTATCGCGTAATTCATTATCGGAATTAACTACGGTCTACGTTCTCCAGCCATTCGAGTTCAACTAATTGTTTTTCGAATACCACAAGTACTCCCCGTCCTACCCTGTAATTTCAATGGATGCCATGAATTAATTATCCCCGTTATGTCAGAAATAACAGTTCAGCTCTTTATTCCCCCATTATCGGATAATAAATTCCAATAGTAAATCAACAATTCTATTTGGCGGATTTTCAGCTATTTGTGATGGTAGTTTTTTTTCCCCTCTTTTTTTTATATCAATTTATTGTGCCCTCAAAATGCCAAAAACACACGTCAAAATAAATGAATTCCGCGTGACGTGGCCAGAATTATGAAAAAAATTGTGAAAAAATAAAATATCTCAAGGGATTAGGATATTTATGATTGCAGTAACTGCCGAGTACACGTAAAACTCGCCTATCTCAATTTCATGGTTCAAATGTTATTTTAATGCAAATGGTAAATCCCGGCGTTTGTGGATGAAGTGCTTACGACATGTGCCTAATGCCTTTTCATTCAGAATTTTGACGTCAGCCAGAATATATTCTGGATTATGAATGAGAATGGGTTTGAGAATACATGAGTTCACGTGAATGAGTACACCGGCCGAGGGGGCAAGGGGAGGGGGAGTGACGTTAACTGGATTCATAGCCGTTGAGGATGAAAAAAAACTAATAAATGCATTTATAAATGAAATGCACGGTTGCAGCCAAATGCAAGGGATTATGTCGTCCCTTTCTACAATATTCGCGGAAAGGACGTGAAAATAATGATCGCCTTCGTCGCCAAAGTTGGAAAGTCGTTCAATTTTATGGAATTAAAATACATGAGAATATTGGAATATCATTGAGTGACACTTTGCACGAAACTTAGGTTATCATTATCACTGGCACAATTTTATTTGTCCACCGATAGATGCGGGAAGGAACATTCAACACTGTCCACTTGACGCGATCGGAATCGAGATTGGAAGGAAGTCCTGAATTTGAATCTCTCATTTAATTTCAATAATAAGGAAGAGCGAGGGAGGATGAACAAAAAATAGGGCTCATGATAAGTTATCGATTGTCGAGGACTTCCAGATGAAGATCTAGGAAATGAACTGTTGCATTTTCTCTATCAATTTTCAACGTCAAATTTAGGAGTTGCGCAATACATTTTTTTTAAGATTTCGAAGAAAAGTAATTAACTAATTAATTAATTTTGTTAATGGTGTTTTGTTAGAATATATACTAGAGGGAGAATGAAGATTCCGAGGAATAAATCTGGTTTTCACTGTCACATTTGTTTTTCACCCAGTAGTTGAAGAAACGATCAACACTGTGTCCACTTGAACTGATCAGAAATGGGGATTTCTTGGGAATTCCGGAACTCATTCAAATAACTCTCATCCGTTGTAGATTATAAGGGCGAATAACAAAAAAAGAAGAGAAAAACTGCTGATAAGTTACATATTGGACTAGTCAATTGAGCTCTCAATTGACTCCCCATTATCTCCCAGGCCTGTGAGATCACTTTAGAATATCAGATACTCAAGAAGGATTTAAAAAAATTAATACTTATAATAAATTACATACGACTCTTGAAATCATCACTTTCACAATTTTTTCGGAAATCGATCATCACTTTGTCCACTTGAACTGATCATAAATCATTTGGATATCACAGAAATTTCGGAATGTCTCTTATTTGTACTGGATGATAAGGGAACAGATGCTTTGATACCGCTTACCTGAAAGGACGAAAAAAAAACTAGTACTGATGATAAGTTATATTTATGACTAGCCAACTGGACTTGCCGCAGCTGACTGTGCTTCGACTGTAGATTAGTCTTTCAGGCTTCTAAAATCACTTTGGTGTATTGGGCTTGCATAGGAAGCTCACGTGATCAGAAGTACGAGGAAAGCCAAACACTACGATTGGCCGATACGGTTTTAGGCTAGGCAGAAGGAGCTCCGGACGACGATCCAAAAATAATTTCAATCTGAAAACGGAGTCGACCTCGCTGTCTCACGTTGTAACGTTGACTTTTTCCCGAGGGAGTGAAAAAAGGAGGACACCCGCGCTCCAATCGCAACTTCTTGGCAGCGTTTGGGGGATTCAGGTGCATGTGGCAAATGGCTTGTTTATGATTTATTTGATGATTTTTTATTGCAAAAAGTTTTTGGGGCGCAACTGGTGGAAATAGAACGTGCGGATATTGAGGAGTTTATTCTGTCTAGTCGGAATAATTGGTGCAATGATAATCTCTTCATTGCTCTGCTGTCTTGTTTTATTCAAAAAATGAGAACATCCGCAATAAAATGTTCTATTGTTCATTGAAGTTTTTGATTTACTGCTTAGTAGAGTTTCCCCTGAAATCCGTTTCTTCGAGATCTCTTTTCGAAACATCGAAAAGGGAAATGGGCAAGGGACCATTGAAATCATGAAATTAATGTCGTTGTGAAAATTTATTCCAATAATTTTGCCCGACGTATTGAAAAATATTCTAGCCCAGTAAGAAGAGTATCCCCGATGATATATATACAATGATTCAATGTTTCCATAAAATTCAACCAATAAAAACAATGTGATAAATACTGAATAACTTCCAATCTACATGACAATTAAACTCTCTCAGGTGTGAATTTCTCTAACTCTTTTCTAATAGCGGCGATCAGAGGAACTGCTGGATCCTCGGGTGCTAATTGGGGATCGGCGAGTACTCTTGTGACGTCGACCTCTGGTAAATTTGGCCGGTGAAATGGGCCTGCGCTCATCGGTCTCGAACCCCACGCACCTCTCGCCGGTGGTCCCACATTTCCGGTTTCGGGAATTATCTCGCCGTCGTTTCGTGGTACCGATGTGCGTGGACGATTTTTTACGTTGTCTATGGGGCTTCCTACGGGACTGACGTGGGCGGATTTCCCTCTCGATGCCGAATGCATCGTAGCACGATCGGGTGATATCGCCGCCGAACTCGGACGCAATGTAGAAGATACTTGTGCTGCGTCCCTTTGCTTGGCCTCTTTCGTGCTGAATAGACTGAACGAGTCCTCGAGAAGCTCGTGGAGTCTTCTCCTTGCTCGACCTACGGGTCCGGACGAAGGCGCTTGACGCTCGACTTCCGTCTCCGACGTCAAGTTTTCTGCAAACGGTTATATCTTTGTTTCAAAACGAGAGAATCGGGGAATTCTTGTTAGTGCGAGAAATACCCAATTTCCAGATGCCTGAGATTTTTAGAGAATTGAATTTACAGATGCGAGGGAACGTCATAAATTGAAACAAGTCAGGTCAGAAAATTGGGACCGTCAGTGAAAATCATCTATTTTATGCCATAGGTGTACGGGCACAATGACATAAAATATTGTATGGAACTTGTGCGTAATGGTGTTTTTTGGCTCGTGGGATTATAGCACTCGCCTTCGGCTCGTGTTACAACCCCCCACGAGCCAAAAACACCATTACGCACATGTTGCATAATATACTATTTTTTCCACCGACACGGACCGAAAGTGAACATTCTAGCCTCGCTTCGCTCGGTTAAAATTGCTCCCTTTCGTCCATTTTGGCAGGAAAATCTTATCCAAGCCTCGGGAGAAGTATGAGAGAAGCATTCCCCATGTGCTTTACAACCCTCGCCTGCGACTCGGGTCGTAATTTTGCATGTGACGACTTGCCTACTTTTCCTCCCTAGGTTGGAAATATACTATTATTTGGCATACTCTTTCGGCTTTTAAAGATTTGTTCCCATACGACCCTCACCTCCTGTACCGCATTCCCCGAGGGACGAGGGAAATACCTCACTTATTCATGTGAGATTAAAGCGCTACAAATCTTGACCGCCGTCGATGGGATTTGAACCCGGATCATTGGCACACTAGTCTAGTATTCCAACTGCACGGCCACCGCTGGCGATGACAGTCCTGTATTTTACTATCAATAAACCGATCAGATTCAATTTTGTCATTGAGAAATTATCTGGGGTCCAATTATAGTCACTTGTGTTTGGAATACCTATTTTTTTTTCATAGGATTAAGAGAGGAAATAATTTCTAACGAAATCACTTCAACGTTTAAATGCGACATGACGGTAATTTGTGCTGGTGTCACTCAATCTCGTCATGTATCGTCGCGGAATGGTACAGGCACTCGTTTCCGACTGTTTGTGACAGTCAGAAGTGAGACGAGGGGATGCTTTACAAAAATCATGATTTAACCCAGAGCTCTATGAAAAAATCCATAATTTGCAGCATTTTCATTTTGATTAAAGATCTGAATTAATATTAACGATTGCGCCCCTAGCAGAAAATAATTAACTGGTTTTTGGAAAATTAATATAAACGATTTGACAAATATTCGTTCACCACTTCGTCGTGACCCTCGTAGTTGAAAAATAATGACGTCGCGAGTCCGTCATTTTTTTGCTCATATGACGCGATCTGAATAATGACGGACTTTGCATCTTAGGAGTTTTGACTGCCAAATTTTTTGACAAGCCCCATGCCCGCAGACTCAAACAAACTTTTTGGCAGATTGCCATCATTTATGGAATTATGAGGTCGTCGGTTTTTTTTTTTCGCTTGAATGGGGAATACTGCCAAAATTTAGTGAAACGTCCATCAAATTACTGGGAGCACTGGGAGCACTCCGGAAACGAAGGAATTTTTATCGAGATGCAGGGATTCTATCAATAGATAGTTTTGCGAATAGCTTCGATCTCCAATTGCGTCATTTCGAAAACATTAATTGCTGGATGATATTCAATTTCATTTTTAGAAATCTTGTGGGAGTATTTTACAGAATTCTACTGACTAAATAAACTTGGGAAACTTTTACTATTTTTTTTTCGGAGGGACAACATCTGCTTTGCACTTTTCTCTTCATTTCCTTGTTTGAATTTTTTGCTTTTTACCGTTTGATCCAGAAGGGTTACAGGTCATCGAGACTCGTAGTTATGTTCGACTTTAAATTAATTATTACTTACAATACAAAATAAAATATCGATATTAATGCGCAGTTCGAAATGATTTCGAACTATACTGTTAGTTAGTGATGTTAGGTTCAACGAGTAGTGAATTGTGTTATTTTTCGTTTACTAGTACACTCAACGCGAAGCGGAAAGTGACTGAAAAGTTACTTTTCCGGCACGGCATGATGAAATAGTATATTTCGTAACAAGTGAAAAAAAATGGTTTTTGGCGAGTAATTTAATCCCACGAGCCAAAAACTACATTGTTCACGAGTTTTGAAATAGTATATTTCCGGCCTGTCGTTATGGGGGTTTTTACTCGCGTGGAGTTTCGTG
>JAPYZM010009764.1:0-12502 GCA_030522845.1 Psyttalia concolor | reverse complement strand
TAAGGCATACCGTATTCTGCATGCCGAACGAAAACCGAAATTGCGCCGAATTCGGCGTAGATTAGATTCGGCATGCCGAATGAACTTTCTACTCGGGCACCCCTCGCCCCGCTGTACAGCATTCGCCAAGGGCCAAGGAAAAACCTCACCCTGAGGGGAACACCTTGGCCAGGTACAGTCGTCTCTATTACGAGACTACCGCTCGGCACTGAATCGTGAGATCAGAGTGCTACAAATTTTGACTGCCGGTGACGGGAAGCGAACCCGGGTCATCGGCATGCCAGTCTAGCACTCTAACCGCAGGGCCACTACCGTCGGTAGATTCTATATAACATTAATATTTCAAAAATTTTATGCATAGAAAATTCGAAACTCTCCACTAAAACTACAAACAGATGATTAATTTCCTTTATAATCAAGGTACAGCGTTAATTAATCCTTCCCCACGGTCTTTCTTTTAGAAATATATTCTCTCATCCCCTCACCACAAAGGAAGCCCCTTTCCCTCTTTTCAACCTTCCTCACAAAGACGACAATTTTTCTCATAAATAGACAGAACATGAAAAAAGATAATTTTCTGCATCAAAAATCAGATCGCTCGATGATAAATTGCTTAAAAAAATTTTCGATAATGAGTCACAATGTCAAAATTCCTGGAAGTATTAATGATTTGAACGTGAAAGCCGACGTCTTCACGATGAAGTAGGTATTTCTGGCTACGAGAAATTGTTTTTTTCGTATTTGTGGATGAAAGAATGACTAAAAATACTGGTAACTTCAGTGGATTCAGTGCATGAGTGAAGAGATTCTTTCATATTCAATTCGTCCACAATTTATTCAGAGCAAGATCTGGAAGAATTTATTCGAAGGAAATATCTGGTATATTTCGAAAATAGAGCCGTCAGTTGCCGTCTACAGCAATCAGTTCGTTTATTTATTTTTTTCGATTGCATTTATTTTCCTCTCTCTTAACTCTTTCGTAAATGTTTGAATGCTGTCAAGTACTCAATCAGTGGACATTCGCCCAAAAATACAGGGCACTATACAAAATCGTCATTACCTCCCCAGAAATTTAAGAAAAAAATCATAATTAAATGATTCGGCAAATGTCCTTCAGCCGACGGATGTTAAATTCGTTTATAATCAAGACAGCGTTAATTGATCCTTTTTCCATAGGCCTCACTTCCAGTCCAATATTTTCTCCTCCCACCCCTCCCCTCCCTTTCACCTCTATCGAACGAAGCGAATTGGTATAGGAACGCTCGGGTGCAGACCCACGTGAAAGCAGAGCTATTATAACGAAGCTATTAGATGCACCTCTGGTGCCCCTGGCAATTTCTAAAAACCTATTAACAAGCTCCGCACCTATCAAGCGCACACGTCCCGTTGTGGAATAACTATGTGCCTCTCTAACACAACCCTCTCCTTATTTTTCGCAGTTCTTTTTTCGGGTTTTTTTGGCCCCTCCACTCCTCGAGCATACCTGCAGTTTTGGAGGTAGTTGGTAGACGCCACACACAAACGTTTCACACCATTATTATCCATAAATTCACTGGGCTACGGAGGAACGGGTCTAACTCCCCCCATCGAAGATTTAATATACCGCACCCTGGAGAGAAACTAATTACTCCGAGCTTTTAAATCCCCAAGCTCAATGCACTCTATAACTCAACCGCCATCACCTACTCCCCATTAACCCTCACCTCTGACACTGTCAACGACATATTTTTTCGAATGGAAATGGGGAAAAGTGAAAACTGGACATTTATCGGGCTTGATAAAAAATACTCTAACTACTTTGTTAATGTCCGCTTGTAATTTTCGGAGCGTTTTGAACTGAAAAAATGATGACAAGAATGGAACTTTTGTTAAAAACTATTTTACGCAAAGGAAGTAATGATTACCATTCTTTACGGAAATAAAACCAAAACAGAATGGCAATAAAAATTAATTTGTACCGTCGGCTACTAAAGTTCATGAACAGTCGGAACTTGCATCCTATGTGCTTTACATTAACGTGGTCGACTATACACTGAGAACAAAAATTGTTTTTTCAGTGAGGAAAAGTTGATTGTACTGGAGGGGAAAAGTAAATTAGATCGAAAGGTAATTGTGAGACATAAAAAACACATACACAATGTTTTTAAGTTTTGTTTTGTAGAACAAAAATTTCCATCAGAATGAATAAATTCCATCCAATTTGAGCATTGGAATCGGTAGAATAGGCAAAATAGTTGCTCTCTCGTGTAGAATAATTCCTGCACTTTAATACGTTGGAATGCCGATCAAAAATGGAAAGAATTACAAATTATTTTGATTGAAATTACCCCCTTGGATAAAAAATCCAATAGAATTCCCTCCCATTCTACCTAATAAAACGAAGCCCAACTGAGTTCATCGGATTATTTTGGAAGTAATAAAAGAGTGGAATTCCACTGGTTAAAACATGTCAACTCATGCAAAATACAATAGGAAGGTATAAGAATTTAAAAAATTGTAGCGTTTCACTTTTTTGTGGCATTAAATATAAAAATGTGTAGATTGGACTGGCAAAGAGAAGTGAAATATCCTACAATAAAAAGTACATAGACCTCAGATCTCTGATCCAATTGAACATATCGAAAGTCTGTCACGCTTAATCCTTAGTGGTTCACTGGCATGTAAGGCCGGTAATTTGAAATTTTCCATTTTGGCTGTCCCAACTACAGCGGTCGTTCGGGCTGTTTCCCTTCATTAAAAAAAAGAGGGTAACTCCAGGGTCTGCAGCCTTGGAAACATAGTTATTTTTCAATGTTCGTTCAAGCTTGATTCAATCTTGGATGTCGAGACTCGACCAGTTTTTGTCAATCCTAGATCAAGCCTGATCGAGCGTTGTTTCGATCGTTCATTCCTACCTGGGGGGGAATTAGGATATTTTCAGGAGGTAAAAAAAGAGGGCTCCATGGTCAGAACATTTCGAAATAAATCCCATTATACCATTAAATTTTCGTATTAATTAATATTCATCAGAATATAATAAAATGGAGTGTCATTTGAGTTATCGAGGATTAAATCAGCCTTCGTTGAGCCTGAACCATTTAGCCTTAACATTTAGAATCACAACAAAACGTGAAACGACCATGAGAAAAGACCCCCTAATTTACCCTCGATTTAAGGTTGCCGTAAACGACCGAATCAAGCCTGTTTCAGGCCCGAGATACTGAGCCTTGGCGAATCAAGACTGAAACAAGCTTGTTTCGGTTGTCAGCCTTTGTCATTCCTATCTGCGATATACGCTTGCGGAGCACGCGTTCAATTCTAGCTCTCTTTAAAATGTAGGACTGTCATAAAAAAAATGGAGAACATTTTTTTCATGGGAAACCTTCACCTGGATAAAATATAAAATCAATCAGAAATCGCCCACTCCTCCTAAGAAAAACTAGCATGATCCTATTATTTCCACATGATAAAAGTGGATTCCCCTGGTTAGAAGGAGTAAAATAGCCCGCACTACAAAGCCAAGAAATACGCTTAAAAAAATGATGTTTATAATTTTTCTTATAGCATTGGGTATAAAAATAGGTTCCACAGGTACTGGTTTACAAAGAGCAGCAAAATATAGACCGCGCAACAAACAAACAATAAAAAAAACCCTCTTCTACAATTTTTTGATGAGAACTAAGCGATCAGTCGAATGAATTCCATCCAAATTGAAACGTAAATTGTCTAGCATTACAACCATCCTCGCTCCAAACAAATCAGTTTTTCCGCAGTTTTCAACCGAAAACGTCGGAATGTCTATCAAATGTGAAATCAATGGTGGAATCATGGTATTTTTTTTAATTGAAAATTTCCTAATGAAAAAAAATAATATTTCCTCCAACGAAATCCAACAAAGGCCGACTTCATCCTATTATTTTTACATACGAAAAGAGTAGAATGTATCAGTGGAAAGCAATAACATACAATGGGGGAGAGTTGTAAGAGGTGAGAACGAAAAATATCAAATTTCTCATTTTTCCTGTAGCAAGGCAGATGAAAATAGAGATTGCATAGGTGAAGAAAAGAAATAGCTGGGAGCACAATTTTAAAAAATGAGTAATGAAAATATGATATCCTTCAATTATTTTATGGAATACTAAAATACGTTTTACAGTTTTATCGGATAACAAAATCAAACATGTATTTTTTCCATATAAACGTGAAGAAGTAGAATATTTATTGAGTTGGAAAAAAATGTCGCCTTACTTCATTAATGTACAGTTAAAATAATGAAAATTTCTCCAGTACTAGAGTTATTGAAGGGAGGAACAAAAAGATAGTATGATGCGGAGATGTCTAATAGATAGAAATACAGTGGAAAAACAATTGAGATATGAAGTTTTTTTAATTACGCCAAAGAAAATTTCCATTCGAACAAATGCATGCCATCCAATTTAAAAAATAACGTTAACAAGAGGAAAGATTTTCTCGCTTTCTTGTTTAAAACAATTTCTACAAGTCTTTTTATTGAAAAGCGTGGAAAGTCAATTAAGTAAAGTAAGAATAGTCGAGCAAGTCCTTTTATATGGTTTCCTCTCTATTGAATAGAGAGCCGAGAGCGAGTCAAATTATTTTCATAATTATTTTTATTATTTTATTCACACAATTTATTATTATACTTTCACAATTATTTTTGTCCAAAATTCTAATGACGAATACAGCGGTGAAATATTTCTTTCGGATGTAGTAGAGTTGTGTATTTTCTTCGAATAATTCCTCCTGTTCTCCTTATACCCAGTAATCAAATCTTGAAAAAGTTGAAGACAGAGTTTGCACTTATGCTGTGTTCATATTCTGCGTGTGCGCGTATCTCATGTCACTTAGATGATGTTTATCGATGAAATAAAAAATTATAAAAAATGTCTGTGGAACAATTTTTGTGATTAATAGGGATGTATTAACCTCACAAATATATTCTCTCATTAGGGTTACTGTCGCGCAGCTGTCAAGCTGAAAATTTTCCGCGCTCACGGCTCATATCGGTTCAAGGCGAACCTGTGTAGAATAGAAACTTTTGCTGAAGTACAGTTCGACTCAACCGGAATGAATATGAGCCCACACAGCCTACACCGAACGGCGTCGCTCGTGGTTGGGCGCTTAACTCACTTGCCCCGCCCAGTGGGTGAAAAATAGTATATTTCTCACCTAGGGAGGTAAAATAAATTTTACTTTCCGTGGTGAGAACATGATTTTTCTCCCCGGCGTAGGAGTAAAGTCGCAATTCCCTCCCGCGTAGCGGGAGGGAAGTGAGTACTTTGCTGCCGCCGGGGAGAAAAAGTGACTTTCGACACTCCTTTCTGAATAACTAAACGCAGAATCAATTTCATTTTTTTTTATTAATTGATAGGTACTACGTCTATTACGTACATGATATTTTTTCGGAATAAAATGTCGGCAGTTTTTTAAAAATTAAAACTGGAATTGCATTTGGCATCACGTTAAATTTAAAAAATCATGTTTCGGGATCTAAACGGACGATACCGATTATGACGGCATTATTTCAAAGCTACTTTTTGCAGCCATCTATGTGAACAAAAAGTGTGGAAAAAAACGAAACACCGCCACCCCCTTAACCATTCTTCAGCAGATTGTGAGTACATTTTGTAGCTGAATAATCTGAGATGACTTTCAATCGAAATCTTTGTATTTTCAAAAATTGTGGTTCTTCAAAATACCGATTTTCGTACTGCACTTCGACTTACTCAATGATCTCTTGTTTTTGTTAAGTTGTTGAACACGTGACAACATTGTTATTAGTATTGATCGTCATCATACTTCTGCTCCGGGGGCAGTTGGTATTTTTTTGTTAATATTTCCCAATCAAGAAATTATTGCCACCGTGCCTGTTTATAGCTAATTATAACTAAAACTTGGTAAAGTGAAATATACCCCATGGTGTAATAATCCTGGATGTATTTGAATATGTTAATTTATTCTCTCAACACAGCGTGACTTGTCCTCGATTATGACCGAAAGTTTGGATTAATTTTCACGAAAATTTAATCATCAAATCGAACATGTGTGGCCCTGGTAATATGTGGCCCCATCTTTCCTTAGAAGATCCACCCCTTATGGAGCTTTAGTTCAAAATTTGTTATGCCCTTTTTACCTCGCGGGGGGACAAAAAATTTCGTTCAAAAAAACCTTTAAACGTCGACAAAGAATGGAAAAATCTCGGAGCAATTTGATTGAAACGATATTCATGTAGAAAAACGAGTGGATTGTACTAATCCAAAAGAAGTGAAGCAGATGAAAGGAGAAAATGCATAAACCATTTTAAATTAAAAATAAGAAGATTATTTCATCCAAATATAATTTGCATTTGTACGATACATTGTTCCTTTAAATTACGTAGTAAAATACCGAGAATATTTGAAAACACTCGTATACCTCGTATACCTCGTTTATTGAAACGAAAAATAATTCAAATGTCACTTAATGATGACAAAAAAAATTGGAAAGCGATTTCATTCAAATGACATCTAACGGCAGAAAAAATGGACTCTACTAATGCAAAGAGATAAAGGCGATAGTAAAAACGAGCGGTAAAAATATAAAATATCTTAATTATTTTACCCAAAAATAATTTCCATCGGCATGAATAAATCGCGTCCCCATCGAGTCACCGAAAAGTTGACGAGAACGAAAAGAAAGAATCGGAAACAATTCGGTCAAGATCCTCCGCTATCATAAAATCAAAAGTAACCCCTGTCCACTTTCTCCGCACAACTCAATTAAACCCACCAAGCGCAACCTTCATTTTCCCTCCAACTCTCATAAATCCTCATTATTATAAAGACGTAAAATGTGAATGAACACACGTACGCGGTCAACTTTACTCCTTATATGAAACCATTACGATGAAAATAAAACAGCAAAAAATTGAGGAAGAAAATTAAAGACCGAACATAACAAGCCCCGAAATATCTCCCCGGCCCTACCTTGTCCCGCGGGTTATACCCCCCCCCTCCCCCCTTCTTGCCCCCCCCCCCCCCCCCCTCCTCATAAAAGGCCATATTCCCGGTTTTCTTATCCCACAGGAGACAATATAAAGATGATGTGAGTGGTGATAGATGCAAATAGTCGGAGAATATTGAAGTTATAATTTTCGTATTACCCCACCCTTTAAATCCCCCTGAAACTGCCGCCATCTGGTTTGTCATAAGATGGGGTGGAGAGGATGGGGGTGGTAAATGAGTGAGTGGGAGAAGGGGTGGGTAACATTGGCACTAACCGCCACTCGAGGGAATCACCGCCTGTAACTTTAATTTCTCGATTATCCTGCATTGCTCCGTTTAGAGAAGAAAAAGAGACGGGCCAGTGGAGAAAGGGGGAGGGAAAATTGCCCAGGTACTGCTCAGAGGTGAAACGAAAGACTATCATCCCTCCCCCCTCAATTTCACGTCTCGTTTTCAGTATAGAACGCCGACAATACCACACAACATTGCACATTGGGTTGTTTGCCATTCATGACTTCCACTCCAACACTCGGAAATTGCATGGAGATGGTAATTGTTGCATTGGATCGTTTGAGACAATTTTTTTTTTTTGAGGAGAATGGTAGGAACGCAGGGGCAGGGGGGGGGGGGGTATTGGGAATTCTTAATGGAATCGTTTGACTCGGAACGATTCGACTATAACAGTAGGACGCTCTGATTGAATTGGCCGGGAGTTTTGGTTCTTTCCGGGGATTCTTAGTTTGTTGGGAAATCAATTTGTGGAATTGTTGTGGATAAAATTCCACGGTAATGTGCAGCAAAAGACAAAACTGCAGTGAAAATTTCCAAAAACTTTATTGGGAATGATAAAAATTAGATCTCAGTTCAACTAAAGCGTGAGGGAAATTAGTTTATCGAAATGTGATTACCAATTTTTTTATGATACCAAACAATGAACCAGGATTTTTAAATTAATAACGTTGGGAGGGAACGTCGGTTCAAGTAGGGAATCATGGGTATGATATAAAACCCATGGGTATTGAATTAGAGAAAGATGTTACTTCCCATCAATCGCGAATGGCCGGATGCTTTTGATGTTTGCTTCTTCGTATTTCTCCGGACTCTTGCTTTCTTTTTAGCATACAGTGTTACGCATTCATTCAAATTCAATGTGCTACACATAAGGCAGAACTGAAAATATAACAAGACTGTCTGGGGCCCGACGGAGTCTGGCCGACATCTGGGCTTTCAAAGAGCAGACAGCTACGTACATAACTCCGTCTAGAGAGATATTGAGATAATAAAAGTAGGAAATTGAGAATGCAGAGATAGCTATTTTTCATTTTTGATGTATTCATGTTTCATGACAATAGAAATACCCCTATCTTTGAAGTTATAGTTCTTGTAATAATATGGGGGTGACCGGGGCACGGCAGATGGTCTTTTATCAGATTTGCCAGGATACAAATTTACGTTGAAAATTCTTGAATTGAGGAACAAATTCTCCCATGTTCACCAATACTTGCCATTCGACGGCCCAATAATGACTTCTTTCTCAGATGATAAAGTATTCAGACCAAGGAAATATTAGTTAATTAGTTAATAATGTATTAAAGTTCCAATTTGAATGAGGTTTCAATCGAATGAACTATTTCTTTGACTATTTGTTGTCTCAAAATATATGTTGCTAAAATCCTGAGAGGTTAAAATTGCGAAAAATTCATTAAACTTCTAATTAAAATTCTGTGGCAATAAACATAGGTTTGATAAAAGCGTGTTATTTCATTGGAATGCATTATTTCTATGGGTACCATTTCATAATTCCCAGTATTGAAAATATATTGCTACAACTCCGCACGCACATTTACTCATTTACCTCGGAAAATGTAGAACAAAATAAAAATCAGGTTTCAGTTTTCAACGGAGATGTTGTTGGAACAAACGACTAATTTTAAATGAACAATTGCAATTTCACTCAATTCAAATGCATAATTTCCCAGGTAAAACTTCGTAAGCCCCAGGATTATAAAAAAATTGTTACAACTCCTCACATCAAACATGTTGTTTCACTTCTCAAACCGCAGCCATCAGATTTACGGATTTGCCTCGGAAAATGCAGAACAAAGAGCGTTTTTGGTGCGAGGGAAAAGAGAGCGGAAAACTGTGGGGTCACAAGCCCCATCGTATCCCAACCCTAAGGTTGACTATTTCGTTGCAATTTCTCTACCAACTACTGGGCCAAATCCCACTCGGTAACTGGTGCCCTCCCGGCTGCGGAGTACTGGAGAAAGAGGTACCGCAGCTTCCGGAAAATGTCGACATTGTCGTCGACGTATTAGCGGATTATACGAAGCCGCCGGGAGAGATTCCTCCGCCAGGCTTACCTACATTTTCCCGTTACGGAATCAACACAAGGCAAAGAGAGATAGAGTGAGAGAGAGAGAGAGAGAGAGATAATATTAAAGTATACATATACAAACCCGTTGAGGAGAAAATAGGGTTTGGAACATGATGCCAAAATGCAACTACATTTTCTGTCTCATTTTCGTACAACCCCGTGAGTCTGATTGTGAGGGGCGGAGGGAGCAGAATACATTGGCATGAGGTTAAGCTTTTCTAGCCCCTCGCACACGCAGGACTTACAAAGAGACTTTACGATATCCGCAGAAAACCCACGGTCTGTGCGGCATTGTGAATAGTTTAAAATTGTTCTTTTTTCATCGATGTTATCCCGATAATGAAAAATAGACTCTGGGTGTTTTTATTAAAATAATATTATAGCCCTTAAATGCGCTCTCAGTATTTTGGTCAATCAGCCCAAGCCCTGTGCTTGGGTTGAGCATCCTACACTGTACACGGTATGAAGAATAACATAAAAACCATGTCAGTGCAGGCGGTTGCTCTATTAGTATTCTTCCACTTGTCATTGCTTGTTTTTGATTCTAGCGGCCGCAGGAGCGCAGCAAATGAACTCTTGACAGTTCATGGGGTTTTTAAGAAGAACTTAAATTTCATCAGGAATCAATTGAACTTGGGCGCGGTTGACCATCCCCTTCAATTCTCGAAAAATCGTCAAAATCCCACTTTACGATCAGAAACAGCTACGGGGAAAAAGGGTCTCTGGGCCTCAATTTCGCTCTAACGGTTTAAAAAGTCACTGAAAATGAACGCAATCAAGTAAAAATTGCCAAATAATCCGATCGATCATTTTTTTTTAATCGGAAATCCATAAAAAGATTTCGAAAAGATTTCATGAAAAGAAGAAGGTGTTCCTGTTGATTTTTTATGTTTCAATGCGAGCGAAAACTGTCAAATAAATGAAGTAAATAAAAATTGCTTGAGTTGTTGCTAAAATCTTCCATTTTTTGGTTTAAAAATTATAATTTCTCAGCAACAAACAATGAAATATCTGAACTGTCAGTTGCAAATACCTAGAAAACATTCCAGTTATACTTTCGACTGCCCTTTTCTAGTCATTGTTCAGTTTTATTCCTCCCCGCTATTGTTTTTTTACCGCGCCTCTGCGGTTTGTCAGTTTTTTTCTGAACGGTATTTGCTGCTCTTCAGATATTAAAAATGCTGATGAATACAAATTCAGAGGTGGAAATAAAAAACAACATGGAAATGTTTTGCTTTCAAGGGAAATTTCCTTATTAATTATTTACACATTTAGCCGCTTGTGCGCTATTTTTTAATATAAATTTTGTATGCCTTCGATTTCTGTGACAGTGTAGGTGCGGTTCCACTTTTATGATGCCCTCAGTCTCCCATGTCCCGCATTGGAATTCGATACCTGGAGAGAAGCCGTATACACTCCGAGGACCGAGAGGAATAACACAAGTGAAAAATAAACAAGGGTTGGAGGGGAAGGGGAGGGGGGGGGGATGCTCTGTGGATGAATGAGGGGGAGTCTGCCACGTCTGGTCTGCATCGCTTATTTCTGTATACGTATTGATATCATTCTCACGGTACGACGTGAGGTAATGAAAGTTAATTGCGGAGAACCGTAAAATGAATTCCAAAGTCCATTTACTCGAAAGTTGCCGAGTTATTAATGTTTAAAACCCGTTAGAATTTATTTCACTTGACTCTTTCCTCTTCTCCTGATGTTTCGTCAAATTGAATTTTAACTCGTTATTTTTATCGCTCGTCTTTGAATTTTCAATTAACAGAGAATCCAATTGAAATATGCATTTGGATTTCAAACTTTGATATGTTAAACATGCCATTTCAAGCGACATTAAAAAAATGGGAGAAGAAAGACCAGAAAAACGGTTGAAAAGTATATTCCATCGGACGAGGGCGTGTCTCTATAACTGGACACAACCGGTTGTTCATTTCATAATCTCCAATGACATCTCTCAACCCTCTCGTTGGCACTACTCACGACGACATTCTCAATTTCCAGCTGATGAATTATTTTTGAGGACTTTTTAAATGGCAGACTTCCAGCATTTATTCTGGTAAAATTGCTGCTGGATTACGAGAAGCTCCTTCGACTTGACCATTTAAACAATTATTTAATTTTCAACCAGTAAACTTTGTTTATAGCTAAAAAATATATTTATCTTATGCGAATAAGAATGTGAATAACCATCACAACAAAACAAGCCCGAATGAAGTTTATTCGATTTTAACGAAGTTATCAAATCCGTGAATATTCTCAGTTCGTGAATTATTTAATCCAAAATTCATTGACGCCATCGAATAACACTGAATATAAAAATTCCATAACTGGGTTATTCCCTTCACCTAACGCGTACTCTCCATCCGGACAAGTCGTGAAGGCCCAGTTACATCCTGTGATTGAATTAGTATTGAAACTGCTGAGTATCCGCTGCGGGGCTTGCCGTAGCGATTTGATTATCGACAATCAATTCTACAGATATTGCCGGCGACACCAGCAAGGGCCGTTCAGAGTGAAAAGTTTTCCATCGAATAAAAGAGAGAATAAAAATTTTTCAATTACGAAAACGAGTAAAACTGGAAAAAAATATTGAGAAGCGCATTCGAACAAAAAATCGGCATTAATGAAAATTTCATTAAGTCCTCGACGTCGAGAGCTGAAGAGCTTCACCAATAACGAACAATTAACGCGTACGTGTATTTAAAAAATCGAACAAGTAGTCCTTTTGTAGGGAGAAAGGGACTGAAAGGTTGAGCCAATCACGAAGTAACAGTTTTTTTCTATATTTTAATCCAAATAATTTTTTACTGTTCCTTTAGTAATAGTGTCCTCATCTCCTACTAGGCATTAACAATCAAAATGGTCTAGCTAATCTTTCTCTTATTATTATTACATCCCAGGGTCAACGTTCCGGTATGGGTATAAAAAACTGTTATTTTTTGGGGGGTCGGTACCCAGGTAGGAAAGTACGACCGTTCCCGGCTTTATCCAAGCCAGGGCCACGACTCAACAAGCCTGGGTCAGGCTTAATAGCCAAGCCTGGATCAATGGTGGGTAATGACTGGAATGTAACGTGGGGCCAAGCCTGGTAGTAAAGGCTGGTCCAAGGGTCGCTATCAAGGTTTATCCAAGTCTC
>JAPYZM010009733.1:0-10442 GCA_030522845.1 Psyttalia concolor | reverse complement strand
CCTCAATTTCCTCAGTTTTAGTTAGTCTAGAAACTCTCATTACATGAGACACATGACTCTCTGACAAGTACCTCGTTCCTTCGAAATAATCTCCAGTTGCAATGATTTGAGTGCCTTTCACGAATAAAGAAATATTAAACTTATTCGTCACAACAATCATTGAAATACAACAGATTAATCGAGTATGTTGTTTAGAATATTGATGCTTGAGACTTCAATAGCTGGCGATTATTCAATTAGAAATTTTATTTATCCATTTGTATTTTATTTTACACTAGAACAAGATTTGGTTGGGCTGAAATAATTCGCTTTTTATTATTTGGGAAAATATTTGCTTGGAATTTTTTTTTATAATCATCGTTTCGTTAATAAGTGGTCTCCGGAGAATTTTGTATATCGATCAATAATAATAATATTATTATCGATATGTCTTGTCTTGTTGAGAATGTGCATTCTTGCGGAAATATTTTTCAGCCATTATTCGCGGTTCAATGTTTCATTCATATATTGAAATTTCCAAGCAAAATAAATGAAACTCCACGAAATATGAGAAAATTGCGCATCGTTTTGAATGTTCAAGGCATTCCGCCTCAGGTGTATTTATGTTTGGACTCTATAAAACAAATAAAATTATGACAAATTTTGCATTTAAAAGTAATTTTGCGGTTTGCAATGGTGACTTTATTCTCTCATTTCGCTGATTTCATTCGATTTATTTGTCCGAAACTTGCACCGGTTGGATTACCTCAGTCCGATATAATGAAGATTCTACTGATGACTTTTTAGCTATAGCTATTGGAAGTGATTCAAACAACTGTCTGCGTATCTGTAAATATAAACAGCCCAGACATTTCAGTATCTGAAAATCAGATATTCGCTTTTGCTGTGATCAGACTTACTCATCAATCTCTGCCCGAACTTTGGAGATTAACCCTCAATTGGCGTTATCATTTAGGGGCTGAATGTGAGAGCTGATCCCAGTGAAGAGTTAGTCGTCGAGTTGACGTGTTGAAGGTGACCTCAAACGGATTTTCATTCGGTTTCCTGAATCCAAATAATTTCCCAGGTAGACCACGTCCAAAATCTTGAAAATTTCCGAAGCGAAAGTTTCTAAACATACCAGGCTAGTAAAAAAAATTTTAATTGCATTGCATCATGAGCTCGCGATTTTCTTGGGTAATCACAAATAATGCATTCACAACAAGTTCGACAGAATAAAATCAGGTAGTCAATAGAATCGCCGAGTGAAGAAAACACACGGAGAAAAAAAAAACTTATCAATCCAATATTCTCCGGCCAAGAATTCAATCTGCAAATTTCATTTGGTTGTCTGAAGAATATCTGATGAATGGAATAATATTTTTTCTCAGTGCACTGAGAGCATTCTAAGTATTCGTCAGCAAATGCCGTGGACTTTGTCACAAAAATGACAATTTTTCTCAGCCAAGGGACAACTGTAGCTCGCAACAATTGTATTGCAAGCTGTGTCCCTCTGGCCGGACTTGATGGGGTTTTCAGAGGGTGGAAAAGAGGAAGAGAGGCTAACAATTATTTTCCACGGACTCTACTTTCATTCGTAAAGCCAAACGCGATAAGACCCTCCGGGTTATAAACCTAGACCACGTACTCAACGTACCTTCCAGTGAGTCCATGGTGAGGGAGGGCAAGAGAGAGAGAGAGAGTGAGAGAGGAGCCACTCTCGGGTGGGTCGGAGGGCAGAGGAGCGGAGAGGGACGAGAGAGGGGGAGGGTTATACCCGGAGGCTGCGTTAACTATATTGCCCCATGAGATTCCCAAACGAGATACATATATACACGTCGTACTGAATACATTTTGCCGGGCTACGATTCATCTTACTGAGGTGTGTGAGGCCAAATGTATCTCTTGAAACCAATGGAGCTGAAGGATGTTACCATTTCCTTCGTGAGGATGATGAATAAGGGAGTTTCCGCCCTCTTCGACTCCTCGGGTCTATTAAAGGTACTTAGCGAGCATCATCGGCAGGACAGATTGTTCTACCCGCACATTTTAGTGCAACCTGCCCCCTTTTATTGTAGTATTCGCTCTTTCCTCGGTGAAAAAAAAAAACACGATGTCACAGGCATTAACATTTTTATCGTCTGGAGAGGGTGAGCCAAAGACTAGGAGCATAAAAAAATATAAGAATGTCACAGAACGGTGGCAGATTTTTGCAGCTGCGATTTTATGACATTCCTCCCGTTTCCCGGGAATGCCAGTAAAAATGTTTAGATTAAAAATTAGAATAATCCCAGTAGAAGTTAATAAGGAGCCAATTACTCTGTCGTAGTGACGGGTGTCCTCACTTTGGCAGTTTTTATAACAATTAATTCGTGGAATTATGAGTGTGTGCATAGGAACAAGTGGACGATGGCCAGACGATAATTTGTTGTGGCTAATTACGAGCAAATTAAAAATAATGTATCCTTGAATTATCGGGTGGAGTAATTAAAAAAAACTCTTTGACGGAGTTGACGCGCAATTTTAACGGAGTATCAACATTGAATTTTAGAAATTTACCCTTTGAGTGACGTTTCAGGGGGAATTGGATTTTAATTATGAGTAGAGGAATATTATTCGATGCGGATACCAGTTGACACACAAGTAAGCCATTTGGTGTTGGGTACATGAAAAATTAAGAGTTAATAGAGGGAGACATTGTTTCATCAGTCATAATTTTTCTAATGAGACTGTTCATGAAGGAAATCAATTAACGAAAGTGGTATCATCTATTTCGACAGTTGAGTAAAAACAATCGATATGCTCTGTGATTTTTCATTCAATTATTAGACAATAATTGAATACAAAACCTTATTTGTTATTTGAAAAACCCGTCAAACGTAGCCAATTGATCCTCAAAAAATTCTCAAATTCTTCCAAACCTTTGATATTTCAAAAGAACAATTTTCTTGTGCATCAATGCCTGACGAATAAACCATCCTCATCCCCTAAAAATTCTTTTGTCCTCCCCCCCCCCCAAATTCCCCCAACCCCGACCTCGCCCCTCAATTGCTCTGCATATACAATCCTCACTCGATTCCGTGCCGGCCATTTAACCAGGGGTGAAAAAGGGTCAATGCATTGATTCACTTCTTCCGTTAAGCATGAGTAAAAGACTTTCCCCACTTCCTCTCGAGGAAAAAAAAACCATCACTGTAAAATGCTCATGGTAAGTGTTATGCTTACGACGAGGGCTTTTTAAATAAAAAAGAGTGTAGGGTTGAGCGGGAGGTGCGCTCGAGAAAGAGTGAGCGAAAGAGGATAAAGAGGTGGCTGAGGGGCGAGTGCGGCGGGGAGGGTGAGGGGTATGAGGGGGTCAGAGGGCCACACCGGAGGGGGCAGTGCTGCGGGGGGGGGGGGGGGGGGGGGGGGGGGGGGGGGGGGGGGGGTGCCTCGTGTACTAATATCACAGCATGCCTCTCCATATCGTGTCACACAAACATCCCCACATTATTGTATTTACAGGGGTTGTCTGCAAGAGTGTGAATGGTGGCGGTGGGGGTGGAGGGGCTCCTTATTCACACCCTCGGGACGGTGATTCTACGTAGACTGTGGGACGCACCAATAACGGGTAGTCGCTGATGTTCATGATACGCTAGCCGCTAGAATCACTCGGGCCTGAGAGTTTAATTAAAAATTAATTTTTCACTAACGCTTGATTAACTGGGCATTGATTGATATATCGGATAATAAGGGAGTGGGTAAATTTGGGGGAGGGATTTTCATTGGGAATTTTCAGAGGGATTTGGAGGAATTATTGTCGATGAGATTAGCGGGCATTGAAAATAACACCCGGTATAGGTGAATCGAGATGAGAGGCAGTCGATGGACGGTAGGGATATATAGATGCTGGGTAACATGAGAGCAGTGAGAGAGGAGGCAGCCGCGAGTGTGACAGATTTCACGGGACGACGAGCTAACGAAAAACTAGTCGGCTGGATGAGGCTGAAAAGAGAGATGGCAGAAAGAGCGTGGGGAAAGCTGCATAACGTATATACTGATGGACACATTCATTGGAGATATATTGGCATAGATTTCTATCTAAACTGGGGAAACTGTGGTGATATGTAAAAGTCGGAGGATTCTCTGGGCTTCGGAGATTTTTGGAGATGGAGAGGTTTTTTTTGCGATTGAGAGTGGGGCTTTCGGTTGGCACGTTTGAGCGTCATTTGACAAGTTTTCATTTGGCCATTTATTTTTTAGCTGTCGGTCATGTTGAAGACGATTTTGGCATTGTAGGGGAAGGGGGGGGGGGGATTTACGGGGTTCTTGGTTGCAGATTTTTGGCTGATTTTGGGAGTTTTATTCCCGAAGGAAATTAGGACAAGTCGGGATTCCTATCTCTGCCAAGCAGGACTAGCGAAGGGGGCCTCGCCATCGGCTTAGCGCGTTTGTTCTCTTCTTCAAACGTGTAATATATACTGTAAGTATGAAAAAAAAATATGATGAAAAACCCTCGCGAGTTCTACAGACAATTCTAACGGATTTTTATTTAATTTACCATGATTACATTTTTCATTGCCATGATTTTTAATTTCTAAAATATTCTAAGGAAAGGGTCAATTAAATACGTTAGAACTCAAAATTTAATAATTTTTATTTGATTTTTTTTTATTCTCTTCGGCAAAGTTCTCGGATTTTGGAGTTGACGTGCAGTATCAAACTGACGATGACGAGCAAATTCTCCATGAAATGCTTGAGCAATCTGCGCTATTGCCTCATAAATCTAGGCCGATTTATCAAGAAAATTATTAACATTTAATGGACTACACAGAAGCGCATGGGAGTGACTCTTTTGAGGAGTCACTCTGGGTGCGCTATTTCGATTTCTTATCAGAGACTGATGGCCCGAAGACTTTATGGGAAGCACATTCCATTCTCAAGTGCTCTCGAGTCATGGATGAGTGGTGACGAGGCGAACGACTAACGCGTAATGGCTGCTATATGGTTGATGCAGTTCAGTTGGGACGAGAAGACAGAGATCTTTAATGACGCCCAGTGTTAAAAGAATTAGAGAATTATATTTTCATCACGCTGTGTCGGAATAGCAACTTTTCAGTCACTGTCCGCTTTGCATCGAGTGGCTGAAAAGTGCTTTTTTTCACGTGTTACGAACAATATTTTTCATCTCAATGTGTCGGAATAGTATATTTCTCACCCCGAGCCGAAGGCGAGGGTGGTAAGCACGTGAGTAAGGCTCCTTTATTTTACTTTCCGTGGTGAGAAAAAGCACTTTTCAGTCACTCGACGCGAAGCGAAGAATGACTGAAAAGTTACTTTTCCGACACAGCGTGATGAAAATTTAATTAAAATAATAGACATAACATCTGGAATGTTTTTTATTCTCAGGATTAAACAATAGTGAACTCAATTCAAAAGGAACTATATGGCACATAAAAAAGCTCTAGTCTAGATGGAAATAAACCATTCTATGACTCATCAAAAGCCAGCAAAAAACTGGAGGTAATCTTTTCGAAGAAAATATGAAAAGCTGCAATAAAGCTCCATCGAGTTGTATATTGCGAGAACTATTGTAGAAATACGGGTCGTTTTTTTAAATAATTTACGATGAAATTTTCCGTCTTGGCGAATTGCGCTGCCTTTAACGTCGTCAAGTTTCACCTTTTAATCGCCCATTTATCTCAAACGCAGGTGACTCCACACTAAGAGAAAAATTTCTCAATGCCAAACAAATTTGTTTGCAACATGACATTTCAGGCATTTGCCGTCTTAAACAATTTTTCTAGTATAAAGAGATTTCTCCCGCGGTGTAAGGTAACATGCCGAGAGAAAATTTTCTTAAAAATTCTGTATGAAAAGTGTGTTTAGAAATTTATCCCCAGGATATACGTATATGAAGATAGTTTAATGTCTAACGACCATGTGACAGAATTCGTTTGTTATTTAATTATTTCTAGGTTAACAGCTGAATATAGAATTTAAGAGAGCTGAATATAGAATTTGAGAGAAATCCCTCTCTGCGATTATGAAATCATGATGATACTTAACAATGCTCAATTTGAAATCCTCAATTTCATATCTCGACCTGTGCAAACTTCCTCTCGAATTTCTGCGATAACGATCTTTCCGCAGAGTTTACTTTAATCACTTTTACCCAGCGCCAATGGTGAGTTTACCCTCGAGTAAAAGCCAGGGTGAGTGTGAAGGTGAGATGGTAAAACGAATTTCCCTAATTTCTAACAGTATCATCGTTCCTCTCAAAGATGTTGATTTTCATAGAAACAAAGTTCCCCATGTTCCGGAGAAATTCGGTATTTATTTATTTTTATAATTGCCGAACGGATGAAGCAAATGAGATTCGATAATTCACACGGAGGAAAATGTTAGATAGGAAATCGTTAAAAATATTGATTTTTGTTGCAAGTGTAGAGAGAGTGAGGGAGACAAAAAACTGTAAATATTAATAATATAATTCGGGCAGATATTCAGAGGGAATATATATTATATTGTATTTTAAAAAAATTATATAATAATATTATATTTTGCAATACATGCCGAAAAATTTCACTTTTAAGTTCCTGATAAGAAGTTATTGGTTTCACCTCAAATATGAAAATGGCTAATTTTGTAAAGTGTCGATGTTTCATGACCAGGAGAAACCCCCGCGATGTTTTTTATCAAGTTGTACGTGTGTGTGTGTGTGTGTGTGCGTGTGATCACCTTTTTTTGTTCACGTTCCCGGACGAAGGGATAGAGCGATCGGAAAAATTTCGGTGACGATAGATAAATCTCATCAAGGACAAGATCGGATTAGTTTGGGAGCGAAATCCCCCCACCCCATTTTGAGTTTTTTAAAAGATAAGGATTGCAGGATATTCTGATTTTTCAATTTCTATCGTTCACGCACCCGCGCAGGCGTGTCATCCGATCGTAGAGATTTGGATCGCGATCGATAGGCATTGACTTTGTCTACATCGCATTCGGACGGGAGTAAATTCCCCCCACCCCTTAAATTTCTAGGTTGATATTTCAGTCTATCGGGAAGATCGTTACGAGGCTCGTCAGGGGCCGAATAAAAGAAAAAAATCGCATTACGAATTGGGTTGAGAATTAGTCGGGAAGATAGTAGTTCAACGCAACAACAATGGGAGCGAGCGTAGCGAGCGACCAACAACCCCGACCAATTTTTTATCCTGCGTAAAGTGGTATTTTTCCGCACAATGTGCGTAAAAGTCAGAGGTTGTGCGTAAAGTGAATCTCGTTCGTAAAGCTTCGCTTTACGCACTCGGATTTCACTTGACACATGACCCTGACTTTTCCGCACTCCGCACACAAGAAAACCACTTTTATGCCACTCCGGCCTGAAACCGGCCGATTACGCACTCGGCGCTTCGCGCCTTGTGCCTAATTCAGCCGGTTCCAGGCCTCGTGGCATAAAATGATGTTCAGGACTTGTTGGGAAATTTCGTTCTCAACGTATGTGGTTACATCACTCGCCTACGGCTCATGCTGCAAACCCCGCACACGTTGAAAACGAAATTGCCCCACACGTGCTGAAATATACTATACTCTTCAAACCAACAACCCCGACCAATTTTTTATCCTGCGTAAAGTGGTATGCTCTCCAAAAAAAAAGTAAAGAGTGGTAAAGTGGAGCTCTCCAAACCTCCCCTCGAAGCGAACTTTGGCAGGTATTGCAAAAAATTAGGTGTGCAACACCTGCGCCTCGCCTTTTTTGCCTCGTATGGTCGCCTAGCAGTCGTGCGAAAAAGTGCAACTTTACGCACTAGTTGCACAATATACTATTATAGACTAATTATATTTTTTCTCTGTAGTGACGTTGTACGAGGATCTCCTGTTGGTGTATTAACCCTAGTAATGCAATTTTTTTTTGTGCTCCATTTGAAACTGGAATATGTCTAGGAAAGATCGCTAAACGAAACTCCGAAGGGAGGAGAGTGAGATGAAAAATTTTGAATTTAAAATTTTTCGAAAATAATAGATTGAGTTTTCAAGTTTTCTTTCAGCTCAAGAAATTCAAGATACTGGGGAGCTTTAATGTGACACCACGACAAGTCTCACAGAACCATGAAAAAAAAAAAATGAAAATTCAAAAAAATGCGACTCTCTAGATCTACCCAAGCCATCAGCGGTCATAAAAAATCCGAGAGTATGATGTTTAACCTCCACACTTGATAAAAGAAAAAAAATCCAATTTCCGGAGTGCTCGCCGTTGTACAAACCCCCTTACCCTGCCTTACCTTTCCCCGAGCTGCTATAAACCCGTTGTTCGGTGAATCTCCCCGCCGTATCAGCCAAACAAGGACCAAGGATCTTTCACGGACAGGAACGAAAGACGCTGAGATTCTTCCGTTCACTCCGCGACTGAATGACGCTCTCTTAAAAAGCCGCGTCAAGTGGCTCTCAGTGGTAAGGAGCTCGCGCATTACACCGGGCCAGTCAATAATTGAGACAAGAGCTCTTCCTTCATCCCAACGAGCTACCTGTAGCCCCAACAATAAACCCCCCCATCATCCCAGCGACTCGTAAACCCAGCCCCCGCCCCACTCTCTGAAACAAAATTCCATTAAACCCGAAATGACATTAATGGAGAAGAAAAAAAAAAGAGGGAGACCGTTATACCGGGCAAAGTGGGATTGATAAAACTTTTTTAATACCCCAGCATGCAAGTTAAGTCGTGCTCCCGTCGCGTCAGGTGCTATTCATTCTGACACAGCCCTTAACGGATGGTTGACGAGCCAAGTCACATCCACCAACCAATCCCACCAAGCATCTGCGTGTCTTACATTGCTCTCCCCCCTCCCCCTTCCTATTTCAGCATCTCCCTCTTGCCGCGATCGCACTCTCATTACCTACCTCTTTTCACTCACCACTGAGAGAGGGGTAGGCAAGCAATTGTGCTTGTCTCTCCGGTTCTGCTGGTGAAACGAGCTCGCACACGAGCGCGAAGCACTCGGGGCTTGACAAATACGATTATCCATCTCCGGTATTGGCCGAGCATCGCCGAGAACAGTCGGCGATCCCCTTCGTTCCCCTCCTCACCCCGACACCGCACTTAACACTGTTTATATATCTATACAAACCCACCATTTCCCTGTGTAATTTATATACCTGTCTGTACATTATGTACAGCATTTGCCGTGGTGTATATTATGGTACACAAGCGCCTGAGTATATCAATAATGGATGAATGCTTGCTTTGGAAACATCGGTACACGCACCTGCGAGCTGTGCACATTGCTTTCTTCCTCTCGTGGTGCTTTCTCAACCGAATGCTTGGCACTGCCAACCCCCGGCGTACCACATACTGTGTCAATTTGATGGCTGGGGTGACTACTTGGATGACTACTGGGAGCAACTTACCAGCGCCCTTGCTCAACCTTTCTAGTTTATATTCAACAACTGGCAACCAACGGAGCACCTCAACCTCGTAATCCACCGCATTTGAGTTTCGTACATCCTTATCGCCCTCATGAGTCCCACTATTATCGTTGGTCCCCTCCCACTCCACGAGACCCCCCCCCCACCCCGCAGCCCCTCTCTGCCCACACTAACACTCCTCCTACGGCCACAGCTTGTGTACTCGCGTTCGACATAAGTTGACCCAGTTATGGGGAGGTCTGGGAATACTTCATTATGCAAACTCTTTTCACTCCGTCAGTCAATCTCGTCCGGGCGAATTCAGTTTGTTTATTCGCCTTTGATGTAGCATCGGTTTGACGAAATTATGAGCTCAAAAGATTTCTTTCTTTTTGGGATTTAGCTTTGTTTTTGTTATTTTTTTTTCTTCAGATTTTTTCCTCTCCGAGTTTGCGATTCTCATTCACTTTTGGAGAGATGAGTAATGGGCGGCTGCTCATGCGCTTTGTAATCCTCGGGATTTAACTGGTAATTGCGCTCCTCATTTTCGACTTTGGAGTATATAGTTCTGAAGTCCGGGGCTGTCTCTCTTGCTCACCACCTGTATCCACTTACTGACCGTATTCCTAACTTTACTCAATTTAGGAAACTACAAGTGGCCCACCTAAACTCACCGCACTCCGTCGGCGTGTAACTAGTATATCTCGTCGGGGTAAATTGTGATAAACAGGTTGAGGAAATCGCGAGGGCGGGGCTGGGGGCATGGAGACACACGGCTCTTTCTGATTGAGGGAGATTCGGGGACAGCTGATGAACAGCTAACAGGATTATTTGCATGTGGAGATAAATTTTCACATATAATACCACGAGAGCTTCGAAATTATCGGATATTTCCCGATAGGTTCGTTGCAAACAAATGAACGTGTCAAGCTTTCCAGCTTAAAAATCACGAGCGCGAAGCGCGAGTGATTTTTCTGGAAAAATTGACAAGCTTATTTGTTTGTAGGAAACCTTGAGGGAAATATCAGATAATTTCGAAGTTCGAGTGGTATTCGGGGGATTATTTTTTCCATTCAAATCTT
>JAPYZM010009732.1:0-10629 GCA_030522845.1 Psyttalia concolor | reverse complement strand
TTTTTACTTCGGTAATCTAATGGAGAAATTAAAATCTTATCAATTAATCGACAATTTAATTTTCAATGGATTAACGTTTTTTTCATTTTTCCATTTCAACCAGGAGAGACGTAATTATTTTTTTTATCGGAGAGTAATCCTGCAGGCTCACTCGGCACTCAAAAAACATAGCAAAGCCAAATTCACCCGGACGCAGTTGTGCCGTTTCTCCTTCGATCTCCCGGCCTTTTAATTCTCCCCCACTACTCTCTGTTAGCCACTCCCCTCAGTTACCGACGTTCTCGCCTGCTCCCTAAATTTTTTGGTTGAAGCCTCTCCATAAGGGCTAGCAATCTCCCCTATAATCTCTGTACCTATGACGCGACGGTCAGGCCATTCGCTGGGCCACTATTGGCTCAGGTTGGTCTATCCTTTTCGTTCCTATACCTCTCACTTACCCTCACTAGATCGGTCGTATAATAAATGCCACTGCAGGGCATTGCCAACGTCGAAAAACCAATCTCACAAAAATAATTGAGATCACGAAAAATGAGAAAAAACGGAGTAAAATGATAAATATATTTAAATCTATTGCGTTTAGAGATAAAATATTTATATAAATCGAAAGACCGTAAGCGATTTATATAATGAAAGTGGTGTTACATTTTGCGTATTGTACGGCATTTTTAAATTATTGAGAAAACAATAATATGAAGGTCATTGCTTCGTGTATAGATACGCGGGAGCTCTCGGCCTGATGAGTGAGAGATGATGAATGAGAGAGATGAGAGGCGCAATAAGCAAAATGGTTACTTGGCCGATACGCTCCCGCGTATCTCGATATATCAAGCATAACAGTTATAAACAGGGTGACATTTCCACCCTGGTAAAAGAATTGAGGAATATGAAGAATAAAAAATTATGATTACAATGGTGGTAGATGTATTAAAATCAATTCAGTACAATTGAAACAAGGGGGAAATTTCTCTAACATTGTATACCATATAGTTGTATTTGCTAATAAATTAGCAATATGCTTCCGAATGTTTATGGTTTGTATTATCTTTCCCTTTTATAGACTCCATATCTATATACTCCATATCTACCCCTGTTCTTTTATTATGTTCGTCTAGTTAATTTTTGGCCGAAAACAATTGATCTAATGATGCAAATTCTTTAGCATCGGCAATACATATATTCGATGGCAGTTTTTTAAACTTTCCTCACCCAAAACAATTCCTTAATCGGTTTTCAACAATTTAAAGGCAATTTGAAAACTTCTTCGAAACTTCCCATGAAATGTCAAATATTTCGACGAACTTCGGAACAAAACTCAAGAATAACAAAACAATTCAAAGAATTTTTAAAAATTCATGCCTCACCTGCAAATTAGGTGCCAACTCCACATAAGTAAAAAAAAAAACCCTATCGCAACGGCCGGGAAAAATACTATAACCGGTAGCTCCAAAATTTATAGTTCGATTTCAACTTCTAACTCAACGACCCTCTTAATCCTCAGTATCTTGAGACCCTCATAAACCCCAAAACCGTCATGGCCCTCGCGACCTTTAGGACCCTCATGACTTTTGCGAACCTTACGGCCCATTTGTATGATGATGAAAAATAACCCATAGCCACCCCTAGGTACGCTTGTGCAAATTATCATAACAACCCCCACAGCAACCCTTTTGTTTTTCTTTCAAATCATTTTTCTTTTTATTATTATTCTTATTTTTTTCATTTTCATTCAATAATAATAAAAGGTAAGCTAAGTTAAGGATTGGCATGTCTATTCAATGAACATAGGCAACTTGGCATGGATGGTGACGGAAAACATTTCATCAACTTTCCCATAGAGGAAATACAGGCACTATTTTTACACGTTCTCCTGCCACGGCGAGTTATTAGTGTTCAAATCCATTTTCGTAGCTACCAGCTTATGTATCCTACGACCGATGTACGCAGATAAATCAACCAATAGACAGATGCAATTTTGCGGCGAGCTTCTGGCAGCTGGAGTATGTCAGCCCACATGGGAATACTATATGTAAGCACTGACGTAACTACTGAAGACAGCAATGCTTCTTCGTTGCTTAGGATCTCCGATGTTGGGCATGAGACGTGCCAAGGTGGACATGACTGCAGATGTCTTTGTACTCACGGTCTCCGCTTGTTGTTTGACATTTAGTCGAGCCTTGGAGAGCCTTGGGGTACCCCGCCGGTGATTCTGTATTCCTTGGGACCAATTTCGTGTCATACTTTAGGATTCTTCCAATGAAGTAGCTCTCAATAATTTTCCGCGAATACTCCGGTACATTGAACTTTGTAAGAGCCTTCATGATGCATTCCTACGTAGCCAAGTTGAAAGCATTCTTGATGTCGAGTGTCGCTACCAAGGAATACTTTGTGCCACCACGCCATCTTTTGCCCGAGATCGCGTCCTCTGCGGTGTCAATGACAACGTTGATGGCGTCCAAAGTTGATCGGCCTTTCCGAAGACCATATTGGTTTTCGGCTAGCAGAGGTTCGACTGCTGCTTCAATGCGTTGGCGGATGATGCGCTCGAGTACCTTGCCAGCGGTATCGAGCAGTGGACGATATGATGGTGGCTCATCTGGTGGTTTCTTCCCTTTTGGGAGCAATACCAGCCTCTGCTACTTCCACATATCAGGAAAGGTATTTTCCTTAATCCATTCATAGTAGCCATCTAGAAAAATGTCAGGCATCGCATGAATTGCTGATTTCAAAGCCCGGAGCTTTGGTGTTACCCACTCTCGTGCACGCATCCATCAGCTCCTCGCTGGTTTTTTGGCACCATTACTGTTGTCTCCTGTTCTATAAAATGAGGAAATTCCGATTGTTGAGGGAACAACTCTTCAATAATCTTATTCAAGAGTATAGGACATGATGGTGATGGCATAGGTTGACTTTTGAGTCATCACCATCCGTCATCATTTTGTGTCATCACCACCTTACAAGGTGGTGATGACACGTGGGGCAGACCTTACAACCGCTGTAAGGTCTGCCCCACGGATCACTTTTAACCTCGGCATTGCTTCTTACTCCGTTTTATGACATTGGTAAGCTTTCGACGTGCCTTCTTATACATCCCCTCCAATTATGCGAAATTCAGTTTTTTCCGCCCACTTTGAGACAATCTTCTAGCTGTGTCACATGCTTTTCGAAGGCCAGCTATGGTATAGTTCCACCAGTGCACTGGTGGGTGTCCATTCGTTGTTTGTTTTCTCCTCACGGTAGCATCACAGACTTTTTCCACTTGTTTCATCATGTTTCGTGTCATTGCTGTTGCAAGGTTGCCGCTGATCTGGCGATGTTCTAGCGCTACACAAAAAGTACTCGGATCGAAGGCTTTCCAGATTTCTTCTTTCGTCGTGCTCTCATCGATGTCTTTCATTTCTAACTCCATTTCCGGAGTTTTCCTCATCACCTCTGCATCGTCCTTGAAGAAATCTGCCGTGGCAGCTTGCAGTCACGATGCACTTTCCGAGCTATTCTTGGACAGAACTACAAGCAGTGCTCCCGTCTTCGTTCTGCGTATTTTGTCTACACACAGGCAGGATATCAGTGTAGCTTCTCCCCTCTTTTGCGGTGAGGAGCAGTGCATCTGAGCGAGTTCTGGGCCGTGATGCATTTTGCTGCCTTTTACTCGTCACCGCCTTCGTCGAGTCAAGACGATTTCGTCCCTGCCGTATGAAAAATTCAGATCATAATCATAGATATCGATAAACAGACATAATCACGACTCATAGTGAGAGGATCTGGAGCCATTCGAACGAAAACTTCAGTCCCCGAAATTACTCCCCACACATTGACACGTTCCCACTATAATGTTGATACGACCTAGAATGGACGACTTTGGGATTGTTGTTAGCTCAATGGCGGCAATTATGGTAATTAAAAATCCCTTCTCTTTTAAAACAAGATTCGTCAGTCCACAGTACATTGTACAAAAACATGGAGTCTGCATCATTTTGTCCAATCGGAAATTGACCAAATACCCGTGGTCAATAATAAATAAGCGTGGTCCTCTGTAAAGAAATGAGTTTCAAGAAATTGCTAATATCAAAAAGGGAAGTAAAATGCCAGTTTGCCCACGTACGAGATAATCGGCCGAGCAATTTTCGCCTCCATTCACTTTTTGCGGGAACCGCAATTAAATTAAGATTTTTTCGTTAAAAATCAAATAACAATTAGATTAATTGAAATTCTATTACATATGGATCGAGGAGAGATGTAACTCCATCTTAAGCATTAAAATATACAAAGGGGCGTGGGCGTAACCATTTCATAAAATACCCGCACGCGACCAGGTAGTCGGCGAGGGGGGACAGTCCACCGGAACGGATAGCCTTACAAAGAATTCCCACCGGCTCTCCATTAAAAATCTAACGACTGCTGGAGGTCACCCGACTTTAGTTATTTAAAAAAATGAGTAAAACTCTGGGTATATGGGATCGAGAATCCTCAAATTTCCACTTGTGTTTCAGAAAAGAGGGTCCATATTGAGCATCAAAACTACAATTAACTTAGGTTGTCAAGCTTGGATATTTAAAATAGGCAAGTAGGCTACCTACAAAAATGCTCGATTGTTTCTCCTATGATAATTGCCGCACGTACCATAGAAAAAGGGCCTTCATATTGAGCATTACAAATCCCAATTAACCTAGTTTATCAAGTTTGGTTACTTTAAAAACCAAAATAAGAATAGGGAAGCAGCCCAGCCACGAAAATGCTAGATTGTTTCTCCTATGACAATTGCCGTACGTATCTTAGAAGAAAGGCCTTCATACTGGACACCAAATTCTCAATTTACCTAGTCTCGCGGATTCAGTTATTTAAAGAAACTAATAAGACTGGGAAGCTATATTAGCGGAGACTCAGGGTAAATGCTGGTTTTGTTCTCTTATGACAATCTCTCGTAAGTGCTTCAGAAAAGGGGCTTCATCTTGCAGAAAAATTTGCCAATGGACCGACTGAGCCGGTGTTGTAAGACCTTGGTTTGACAGTAGAACTGTGGTTTACCACTTCCCGTCCAAAAATCAGGGGCTCATAGACACACAAGATTCGGCCCACAACAATTACCCTCGCATCCGCGTTTCCATATATGCACCGTATGTGACACGATTCGGACACGAGTCCAATATTTTGGAGAGGGGGACTAGAGTATTGAGACTAAATTGGGTCCATCTCTATAAAAAAGAGGTGAATCCCCGCGCTCCTTACTCAGTTCGACACCTCGGTTTGATGTCTCAGTTTAAAAAATTCCAATTTACAAGTAACTTCGGGACCCCGTCTTCGATACCCTGTCTTCAAATTAAGCTCAGTTTTTCTTCATCAACTTGTATCAGTAAGATCGGGACCCGTAGTCGATACCCCGTCTCCAGATTATATTCAAGTCCAGAGCTGAGTCCAGAGGTGAGTTATCATAAATGTTCAATTTCTAGTAAAAAAGGGAAAAAATACGGCTTCCCTCTCATTTTTACGATTTCTTTTGTTTCCAACGTATAATAATCCATGATGCACTTCAGTGTTTGGTCCCACGCAATCAGATCCCAATATTAAGAGTTTTTTTTCTGTTTCAAATTCACTTGTCGGTCCTGTACTTTACTAGCTACCGTCTCCTCTGCCTCAGAGGGCACCTCATGTCAACTATTTTGAGTCACCCAATAACCCAGTGACGGTAACACACTGACTCACTCACTCAATCAGTCATTCGATCAGTCACTCAATCACTCAATCAGTCACTCAAACAGTCATTTAATCAATCACTCAATCAGTCCCACAATCAGTCCCACAATCAGTCGCTCAATCATTCACTCAATCAGTCACTCATCCATTGAAAAATTTGAACCAGTTACCTAGAAGCAAATCATGAACCGGTGAACAATGATAAGAATGTAACTGGTTATCTCTCATCATCCTCATGGACCGCATCGAGCACTAATTCCTGGAAAACCTCACGGCCACAAACAGGGGCCCACCTCCAGGTACTTGAGGCACAAGTCAATTTTCTTCCCCCATACGAAGATGTATATTCACAAAAATGCGTGCATTCGGATGTCGACGATCCGGGAATTGTCAGCGTAAGCCGCGACTGCTGCCTGAGCATTCCCATTATGGAGACCATAATAGAACTGTATGTCGCGATACTCGAAGGAAGTGAACATTATCGACGTAATAGATATCGCTACAGAATAGAAAGCTTTACAGAGGGAAAGAGAGAGACAGAGAGGGAGGGATTAGATTAAATTAGATGTGACATTTATTATTTAGATATTTAAACAAATTGTGCAAGGTAAGAAATGAAGTAAGCAACAGGTAAATATACAGTGAATAAGCAAGCAGATCATGAGTAATAGTTAAAATAAGTATATGGACAGATACAAAGTACAAAGTAAAGTACTTTTTTGTCATTTTTAAGCGTGAGGGGCATACGCAGTCAACTCAGTTCCTCCAGAATTATAAGCCAGGACCTTAGCTGGGGCCTGAAGGCTGCAGATGTGGGCAGTGTCCTGATGGCTGCCGGGATACTGTTCCACAGTTCAGGGTCAGCCACAGCCAAGGAGGCTCTGTAGGTGTCAGTCCTGAAATTTGGCACCCCCAGAGCCTGCTGTGCCAGGATCAGCCGGCGAGGCCTGCTGGAAGTGTAGGCTGCCAGAAATTCAGCTAAATATTTTGGAGTACCAGTGGTTAGCACCTGCTAAGTAATGGTCGCGATTGTGGAATCTTTATGACCACAGATAGAGAGCCATCCAAGACTTCGTCTAGCTGCGCAGATCGGAGCATCGCGTAGAAACCCATTCACGAAACTAACTAAATCAGGCGCTGGAGTTGGAGATCTAGCATTGAGCACACATCCTGGAGAACAGCTAGGCAGTAGAAAATGTGAAGAAAAAAAAAATATTGACCAGTAATTTCTGGAGCAATTTATCAGTATACCTACGCAGGCATAATAACTGATAGAATGCTTAATTAATCTTAGATGTGACGAGGTTGACGTGATCATTAATAAATTGATTAAAATTAATCCTCTCTGTCCTCAATTTCTTCTCTCTCTCTTCTTCTTTTTCTCTCTCCATTTTCCATTTCTCTCTCTGTTCCCTCTCTCTATCTTTCTATGTCGCATCTTATCAATATGACGGTAAGATACATCTTTGGGGCTAGGAGAGACGAGCACATCACTCCTTTTCGTCTGCGGCTTGGTTGGATGACCTGTGAGGCTCGCCGGAAGTATATCCTAGCTTGCCTCACCTATAAGATTCTGAACTCTGGCCAGCCGGATTATCTGGCTGATTTTTTTGTGGTCAATCAGGCCCTGCGGCCGGTAAGGGGTGAGGTGACTCCCCTGGTAATCAAACCTTTTCGTACGGAGGTAATGAGGTCCTCCTTCCATGTGCCTGCGGCCTACCTGTGGAACTCTATTCCGGCCAATGTGCGCAATCTACCTTCTTTCCCATCCTTTCGTGTGGCATTGCGAGGTTATCTCTTGGACACTGCCTGAGTTAGCTCCCTTGTGTACTTCTTTCCTCCCTTCCTGTACTTCCTCACGTCTATTTGGGTCCCGCTATTGCTTCGATCTGCTAATTATTACTCACATGTATACATTTTATGCTTATTATCACCATTATTAGGCTTTTTCTAATGTTTTGGCTGCTTATAACTACTCGATATTTTTTCTTTTATGTAATTTCTGTGTTTTGCTTTGGTGGGTTTACCACCTTTTTCTTTGTACAACATACTGTACAGCAATAAATTTATCTATCTATCTATCTATCTATCTCTATCTCTCCATCTGTCCATCTGTCCATCTGCCCATTCGTCCACCTCTCCATCTGTTCATCTATCCATTTGTCCATTTGTCCATCTCTTCATTTATCCATTTGTCCATCTCTTCATCTGTCCATTTGTCTACCTCTTCATCTGTCCATTTATCCATTTGTCCATTTGTACATCTGTTCATTTGTCCATCTGTCCATCGGTCCATCTGTCCATTTGTCCCTTTGTCCATTTCTCTATCTCTCCAACTCTCCATCTCTTCATCTATCCACCTCTCCATTTGTCCATCTGTCCATCTCTTCATCCCGCCTCTCCTTCGTTCTCATACTTTCCTTTGTCCGTAATCTTTTGCCCCTTCTCTATTTCCTTTCTTGCCCCCCTCTTTTCTCTTCTCTTTTTCCTCTGCCTCCTCATTCTCTTGTCTCACCACTCTCTCCTCTCTGTCCACTCTCGTCTTTTTATCACTCTGTCCCTACTTTATCTGATTATCTTCATGGGTGGAGAGGCAATAGTGAAAGAAAGACCGCAAACCCTGCTCGAACTCCTCCGTGGAGTAGGGAGACTGTCGACTCAACAACCGCGCTCACTCACACAATGCACGGCTGGCACAGAGATAAGTGTCTCTCTAACACTGGCCTCTGATTCATTGCACTTTAATCGTTCATAACTCAGAATTGAAGCTCTGAAAAACTGAATCGAAAAACTTCATTAGACTTTTCGTTTCAGAATTCATTCGTAATTGCTTCATTGCAAGGACCACTACTCAGTCTGGGACACCCTGTATGTTACAATCATTTTTAAAACATAATTTTCAGTGGTTAAGTGATGCAGCAAAAAACGGTGACACTTATCGTTACATCTAGATTTTTAAGGCGGCATGTTATACGCTTTGTCTTCTTTATACATCTCTTTAGGCTCTTTTTGCTCTGCCATTCACGCATTTGCATTGACTTTATTCAACTTTCGAACCAATAAACACCATACCAATATGTCTATCTATCTATCTATCTATCTAGGTCAGCCAAGTGTGATAGAAGAGAGTGCCGATGAAAGGTCAGATGATTCTTTCCCAGTTTTAAATGACGATGATGGAAGTACATTGGATCAACCATGGAGTACTGGCAACCAATCCCCTGTTGATACTGGGGGTGTGAGTGGAAATGTGATGATGTTCCCCGCCGCTCGATTGACAATTTCGGACGTTTTATTGATGGTAGAAACATTTTCAATCACAACCGGATGCACGGAGCAAAATACGAAAAAACTTCTGGAGTTGATTCAAATTTTGGCAGGGCCTGCATTTGCTGAATGGAACCCTCCTTCCACCTATTACAGATCCGAGATATATAATCCGCCAAAAGAGACAATAATTGTCCATTTCTATTGTAGAATGTGCAATAAAGTCCTACTTCCACGATCAAAATCTACAGAAAGACAAAAACAAAAAGAAGCAATGTGTGCCAACTGCAAGCAATCGTATAAACTTTCTCCGCAAGCTCCTTATCGATTTATGTCTGTTGACGTTGAATATCAACTACGACTGCTATTCAACGTGGAAGAAATTCAGAACGATTTGATGATGAATATCCAACAAACTAAGAAAGACTTGAACGATGAGGTTATCACTGACATCTGCGACAGCGAACTGTGGAAAACTGTTCAAAATTTCAATCCTGGAACTTTAACATTCAATGTCAATGCCGATGGTGCAGCCTTATTCAATAGTTCTAAACGAAGTTTCTGGCCGATTCAATTACATCTGAATGAACTTTCTCCGAAGATTTGATTTAAACATATCATTCTTGCCGGCCTCTTCATCACGTCCAAAGAACCAACTGCTGATTTTATGACCATGTATTTCTCAGTTTTTTTGGATCAAATGAAAATGTTAAAAGAAGATGGGATAAATGTCAAGCTTCATTCCACTGATAAAGAGATAAATTTAAAGTTCACATGTCTGTTGATGCCTTTAGATTCAATTGCGAGACCACTTGTCCAAAATCGGCTGCAATTCAATGCTTATTACGGCTGCAGTTGGTGCTATGATAATGGGTTTCGTACGCATGGAGCCGTTAGATTCATATTAATAGAAGAATCGACTTTACGCACCCATGAAAGTCATATTGAAGACGTAAGACAAGCCGCGGAATGCGACCGTCCGTGCCGCGGTGTGAAAGGATCATCGATTTTTCTAAATGAAGAGCATTTAGACCTAGTTTGGAGTTTTCCGCCGGAATATCAACACGGCATTTTATTGGGTGTGGTCAAAACCTTGTGGAACTTGTGGCGCTCACAAGGATTTTTGAAAGCTTCTGATCTAGTGAGAATTGATGTTCGCTTGTTAAAAATTCGCCGACCTCACGAAATTCATAGACTTCCGCGTTCTGTGACAGAGACTGCAAACTGGAAGGCAAGCGAGTGGAAATCATGGTTAATTCACGACAGCATACCTTGCCTCGAAGGGATCCTGAATATCGCATGTTTGAAGTCATACATTCTGTTGGTTAAAAGTATAGTGACACTCTTGAAGCCGTCAACCACAATAGCTGAACGAGATACTTGTGAAATGCAACTACTACAGTTTTTTGGTGAATATCAACAGTTATACGGGCTAGGTGCAGTCACATTTTGTGTGCATTCAATACTACATCTGCCGGAAGCAGTCAGACGATGTGGACCCTTATGGGCATATTCAACATTTCCTTTCGAAAATGCAATATTCCACTTCAAACAGAAAGTCCATTCGCCTAAAGGAGTTGATCATCAAATCGCGAATTTGTATCTGAAAAGAAACGTCTTACACTACAGTATTGCTAATAACAGTGATAATGAACGATGTAAAGAGTTTTGCAA
>JAPYZM010009699.1:0-10753 GCA_030522845.1 Psyttalia concolor | reverse complement strand
CCTGGAGGATATTCAGTTCAGGTTGAGTGAATCTGGGACCAATCGAGCAACTGGTGGATTGTGACGTCATGTCCAATCACTGCAATTGCCGCGATTTTGCCGTCCATGCGAGGGACAGCGTGGTGACGTTACTCACTTCACGTTTGGTGCTGGTAGCGGTTCATTGTGTGTAATTTTGGGAATTATAACCACCAGTTTTGGGAACCGTTGCAGCCATTTTGAGTTTGGTCGATATTTTGGAAGAGTTGACTCTGGAAGATTCTTTCTGGAGGACTTCTAAGAACCAAAAGACGGTGAGCGTGTTGGCTAATAATTTGTTATTGTAAATTTAGTTTTGAAAATTGGCAATTTACTTGGATTTATAATTGAATTGATATTTGCCAATTAATCAGGCGAAGGTCTGGTCACACGGGATGGCATATAATAGGGACTGGAATTTCTTCTCTCAAGGTTTTGCGCGTTTGATTGTTGTTTTTCAAATATTTTGGGGTCACGTATGACCGTTGGTCACGTATGACCGTTTGAGGTCATTAATTTAGTTCAAAAATTGAAATTTAGAGACAAGTTGATGATGTATTTAATTCCTGTATCATTATAGTTTGAGTTATGTGTACCTGTTTTACGGTCAGGACAGTTCATTCTGGGTTTATAGATTTATTTTCCTGTTAGATCACAATAATTTTCTTTGACTTATTTTGGACAAATCCTTTTGTGAACTTAATTTATGTTCAGTAATCCTCTTTGACTTATTTTGACACATCAGTATTGAATTTAATTTATTCTATTTTCCATTTATTTTATTTTGTTTATTGACAATTCTATTAAATGACTTTGAGGAATGTTAGACGATTGTGATCTGAATATTGTAACTGAGAAGGGGAATTTCATCAGCGGAATAATGTCCTCTGTGTATTAGATTTCTGAGTTGTTTTGCGATATTAAATTTGTGATCCCCGAAGTTTAATTCTGCGTGTCAGTTATTTTGGGTAATCCTATAATCTCAGAGGGAAAAATATTGGAGAAGCTGGACTGGGATATTTCGTGGTTCTGTTTCAGACTTCGGTGGTCGAACCGGTAATTTCGACCTGGCGCTCAACTTGGTTTTTTTTGGATTTTGAATTCAGGGTAAGTTTGGGGACCAGAGGGCTGCGTAGTGGATCTGAGGTACCGTGAGCATCAGAAAATTACGTCACACTTCATCTGATCATTCTGGGGCGACTTGATTATTTTTTTCAGTCTTACCAAAACGGTCAAGATCCTGTTCGAGCCTCTGTCGAGTTAGGGATTTAGAATTTTGGGAGATTCTGTTCCCTTTAGTGTAGTTATCTGAATTCCTATGATCTATCGCTTGTAAGTCAGAGTAGTTTTCACGAGATACTACGTCACCGTCGGCTTCATTTACTAGTGATCCGTCACAACCGTTATCTTCGCGATCGGATTCAAACTCTTTTTGAATGTATCTCAAATCGCTTGATCTAAATTTCGATCGTGTCGATTGTGATTCCGACGTTACCTTATATAAACACCTCCTTTCACTCACATGATTTAAGAATTCGTGATAATCGCGGTGGTTTAAGTTACGGATTTCCATGACCTGGCGAGGATTAAACTCCATCAGAATTTGTGTAAGTTGTTGTACGAACGTGGAGGTTGTTGCATACGCTCGAAAATGACTGTAGCTCGACAAGTAAATTCAGCTAAACTTCCATTTTTATCAACTTTGAGGTTTGAAACCTCCTGAAGTAAGTCGGAATCGGATTTCCTCATTCTCCAATCGCAGAGGAATGCTTGCGAAAAGTCTTTCCACGACCGCCACGATTGTTTATTTACAACATACCAAGACCTATACGATCCTTCGAAGATCTTTGACAGGAAGGGTACGAATTTATCTCTACTAATACCACTAGAACTTCGACATTCTTTTAGCAACAATAAAAATTGATCGGGGTCTTTTTCTGTTCCAGGGAATGAGATTTTCCATGAATCAATAATTCGACTAATATTGATCGGTGACATTCCATCGTCATCATCAGAATAGAAAGGAGATCGCCTGTATCGATCTCGTTGATTGTTGTAATTATTTTCCCCTCGGTCAACGTGTTGTCTCCCACCCGCATTACGTAGATAGCGATGACCTTTATCATCAGAGTCATTACCGTAACCAGACAAAGCACCTGGGGTTATCGAACGGTGATCGCGGGCCTCATAGCCATATTGGAAACCACGATTTCCATCATATCCATAGTATCCCCGAGGCCCTTCGCGATGATTTGATCTCAAATATTCATCTCTATTACAATACTGGCTACGCCGCGCCTCGAGTCCCCTTGGGGTGACGCCGCTTTCCCGACAGTTTCCGTTCTCGATCATGCGCTGGTATTGTTCTTCGGTAATTAAAATATCTTCTTCATTTATTTCACCATTTGATCGAGGGGTGGCAACCCTTATCTTAAAGAACCTAGTATTGGCATTTCGCTGTTGTCTGTCGGCGCTTGAACTCGTGTTTCCGATTTCACTCGATCTATTCAAACTTTGACCTTGGCCTTGAAAGTGGACTCCACGTGCGTTATCACCGATAGTTATATTTCCAAAGTTTGGGAGTGTTGAACCGTTGTCTGATCGTTGGAACGACACAAAAGCGCTTGGAGGCTGTTCATTATTGTTATTGTTATTTGGCGAGGTTTGAGGAATGTTTGAAGAATTTTGTGTCGGTTGGCTTTGGTCCGGTGTGTGGATCAAGTATTCATGGTTCGTGTGATCTCCCTGTCGCGCTTGTTCCCCCTCTTGCTCTTCCCCTGCAGGGTTTCGATCGGAGTCGGAATTATTTGGGTTTGACGGAACAGGTATAGGATTTATATTATTTCGGGTATTGTCCGTCGGATTTACGTGTGGTACTTTCAGGTCAGTAATTCTCGTAAGGACCTGAGTCATCGTATCTCTCATGTCTTCTAAGCTTGGTAGACGGTTTTGTAGTTCCCCCACCACATCCCTGACTGTTTCAAGAGTCGCCAATCGCTCTTCGATCTGACCTACAGTGATTTTTACGGGCTCATAGCTTCTTAATTGGGCTTGAATTTCTCCCACCCTTTCCTGAATTTCGTCCACGACTACTAATCGATTATTCATCGCGTCCGTCCTTCTTTCAAGATCGGCTAGCGCCGTTGTCATATCGACCTGTGACGTGGGAGGGGTAGTGCGACTAAAACCTCTGCCCCTAGACATAGTTTGGGAAAGCAATTGTTGCGTTTGTGAAAATCCTTGGAAACTTAACATTGAATCTTTAGAGTTATTTTGTTGATTTTTATTTTTTGGCCTTTTGGGCGGGGAAAAGGATAGGCTCATAGTGTTTAACTAATTTCCGAATGCGCCAATCAATGCCAATTTATTATCTAATTCAAAAGAAGCCGTCAATTGTTCCTTATGGTGTCCGTGTCAAGAAACAATTCAAATTAAAGCAAGTTATTCAATTGAAGGTTATACCCGTCCAATTTTTCCGATCAGAATCTGGTAGCTCAACTCCAATGGAAATTGTCGAACAACTTGAATCCAATTGGTTGTCAATTGCAACCGCAATAACTGATCGCTAATTTATTTAATTTCCCAATGCAGTCAGAGCAAGATCTAAACTGCAGTATGAATCCAAAAGGAATCTGCTATTGACCGTCTTACTGTACGAGGGCAATTATATTAGATATTAAAATTTTATGACTACCGGACAACACCACAAGATGCAATTATCCGACAACATTAATTTTACGGAAGTTGGATTTTGATTGTTGAGTCCAGAGCAATATCTGTTCTTCACAATAAATAATTCTTTCAATAAATAATTGCACCCATCTTCATGACAGTTACAATGAATATTCACACAATACAAAACAAATTAATAAAGACATGACTCGCTACAGACGACGAGAATAAAAGGGATTTTCTAGTGTTTACATGTAATCGTCGTTCACTCGACACGCTGGAACAAAGCATCAAGCTGTTAACGCGTATCTGAACGACACTAGATTTCTAATATATTTTCCTTTCAAAATTGTCATCATAAAATTCGATCGACTTTCTCCGATCAATTATTAAACTTTATTTTCCAACGTGCCCCACGTTCGGCGCCAAATGGGACGGGATTTCTTTATCCTCTTTTAAACGAATAATTGACAACCTTTGGGATAACAAATCCCACACCCGATGCGACCTTGGGTCAGTGTTTATCAGGGCTCTTCAGTACGAAATGAACGAGAGAAAATGTTGGGCGCCAGTTGGTTTGTTAAAACCAACAAAGACGATCAAATGTCTCACCTTTGGGTTCGATTGGAAGACCCGTTAAAAGATCAATGTGGAATGTCAGCAGAAATAGTTCATTACTTACGACTAATATGACAACGCGGGGACTCTTTCACTGCTGTAACCTCAAAATATTAAATCGAACGATAGTTATTATGAAGGATTGAAACTTAAGAAACAAACATTTTGAATCAAACAACGGTTTAAGAATCGAACACAATGAAATAATAATTGGATACCTAATGCTTGATACAATAATTGTGATTTTGCGTAAAGCGCAAGCGAGACTGCCCTTTACTTGTTGCTCGCCGTCTTCCTTGGGCCCTTCCTTCAACGATCAATAATTCGACGCATGCGCTATGTCATTCACCCTAGTACGGCAATGGGACGGGCGCGTGAACGGCGAGATCTCGATCGTTAATTATTTTAAACTCCTCTATATTTTCCTTATTTTAATTAACTAAAATTAGTTTCCCGAGGTGTCAGATCGATCTATACGCCGGGAAAATATGATCTATTATAATACTGTTCTTGATTTCCAGAGGTCTTTGTGGCAACAGGTCATATAAACACTCTCGAAGGGAGTTGCAAATTTCGGCGTTTCTGATTATTCGGAGCTCTGTAAGCGAAAATTTTTGAGACAGTTTAAAAAAATATTTTTAGCGAAAATTTTCGAAACTCACATTAAAATAAGTACTTCAAGTGTGAATGAAGTTGCTCGTGATCGATAGATATCATCAAAGACAGGATCGGCGTCGTTTGAAAGCGAAATTCTGCCCACCCTTATTGGATTTTTTTGATAAAAAAAGATTGAAAAGGAAATTTCATCTTATATCTAAACATCTTATAACTAAGTGTGGAGTTCATCGTGATCAATAGATATCAGCCAGGAGAAGATCGGAGTCCTTTGGAAGCGAAATCTGACCACCTCTTTTTGAATTTGTTTTGAGGAAGAAGGGTTAAACAGAAAATTTCATCTTATAATTCCTTCCATTCACGCTTCCTTGCGAATAGTCAGTGCAATCGGAATGGAATGGGGGGAAGGGGAGGAAGGAGACATACCCTCAACTATCTACAATGTACTTTGTAGAGAGTAGAGAGTTCGAATATTTGGTAATATACAATTATCCGGACTCAAAATTCAAGTAAAAATATTTCAATCTTTCCTCACAAAAATCGTTCCGTCTTAAATACGTTATACCGACTCACAACTTATCGTTGGAAACTGAATGAAAGCTGTTATACAATAGTTGGAATGTAATGGGAATTAACATTTCTGGTGGCGGAACACTGGTTGCTTCTAATGATTTGTTTAAATCAGGACATAACCGATTTGAACTTCGGAATGCCTGGGTAGTTGTACGGCACTTGCCCCACACCTTTCCTACTGAAGGTAAAAATTAAATGAATAATTTCAAAAATTCTGAAATCTTACAAATCAACGTGCGGGAAAGGTATATCAAACCTCTTCAGCACTTAGCGTTACCCAGGGTTTGCGACGGGGACGCGGCTGGAATGAACCCCAAAAGGTGCACCATGGTGCTCGAAGGTGTTCATGTCCCACCCACCCAACTGTTCACTTAATTTTCGAGTCCGACTTAATTTGTGTGGATATTTTGATTTAAGACGGCCAAATCAATGTCTGGAAGCTCAAATTATTTCAATTTGGCGGTGAGTCCAGTTATGATCATATTACCGAAAGTTCGAAGATTTTAAAAATTTCGGCTGTTATTAACATCAACGGCGGAACGGGAGAGGGGAGATATACTCTCAACTATCTGCTATGTACTTTGTAAAGGGTAGAGAGTTCGAATATTTTAAAAATTTCGGGTGTTATTAACATCCACTGGTGAAGGGGAGGGGGGGAGACATACTCTCAACTGTCAACGATCTACTTTGGAGGAAGTATAGAGTTCGAATTTTTTTTTCATTTCGATTTTTATTAGCATCTGGAGGGGGGAGACATGGTTTCAACTATCGACTATCCCCTTTGGAGAGAGTAGAGGGTTCGAATATTTTAAAAATTTCGGCTGTTTTTAACATCCAGTGGGGAAGGGGAGGAGGGAGACATACTCTCAACTATCTACTTTGGAGAGAGTAGGGAGTTCAAATTTTTTTTAAATTTCAGCTGTTATTAACATCCAGTCGGGAAGGGGACGGGCGAGACATATGCTCAACTATCAACTATCTACTTTGTAGAGAGTAGCGAGTTTGAATATTTTAAAAACTTCGGCTGTTATTAACCTACAGCGGCGAAGGGGAGCGGGGAGACATACTCTCAACTGTCAACTATCTACTTTGTAGAGAGTAGAGAGTTCAAATTTTTTTTTCATTTCGATTTTTATTAGCATCTGGCGGGGGGAGACATACGCTCAACTATCAACTATCTTCTTTGATGAGCGTAGAGGGTTCGAATATTTTTAAAATTTCGGTTGTTATTAACATCCAGTGGGGAAGAGGAGGGGTGAGACATACTCTCAACTATCTACTTTGTAGAGAGTAGAGAGTTCGAATATTTTAAAAATTTCGGCTGTTATTAACATACAGCCGCGAAGGGGAGGGGGGAGACGTACTCTCAACTATCTACTTTGTAGAGAGTGGAGAGTTCGAATATTTTCAAAATTTCGGCTGTTATTAACATTGTACCGGGATTTTAAGAAATCCCACACATCAACCACAGATAAAAATGTTGCTTCGGAAAGCTCTCGAATAATCGACCTACAATCGACTTTCCCGGGAATTGCTTGACCCGTCCAAGCATGTGGGGGCTGGAACCCGAGTGCATAGGGGTAGGAGGCCGACACAGGGGCGACAGCACCGGGTAGACACGTGGAAACACTTCCAGTCACTCTGTGAGACTTGCCAGCATTAGCAGAGCGCTCATACTGCGTATGAGCGCTGCATGTTAGATGGGGTGAGCATTCACTCGGCTGGCGGTCCCGAGGGGTTGGTCGGACCTGCCAGTGGCGACGTTGGAATCAGCGCGCTCCAGGAGAAGCTAATGTCGGGGATATCCATACTATCTCAAAGGCCCGCACGTTCCACTCACTCAGGCAGTGCCCCTTCGGCTGGCACTCCGGTCAGTTCGCTGCCAGCTCTCTTGAGTCCCTTTGGGTGGACTCCCAATGCCCTGCATTGGTACCACGCTCTCTAGGTAGGGACTACTTCTAGTGGTCCGCCTCTCCTTCCCGAGAAGGTGCCGATGGATGAGCTATTTAGTTCCCCCTGGTAGTCCCCGCGAGGTGTAGCCACCGGCAGGTGTGCGCCCGGTGATGATGTCCGCACCGGCGTAATCTTCGTCCCGGATTCTAACATGCGGTTGTTATTGCTGTCCCGTAGTGTTCACGTACAGATTCGTAAAACACATTCTCGTGAGGCTAGGCTTTTGGTTGAATTCGCGTACCCGTGGACTCTGACCTTCTCTTCACGACCTAGGATCCTGAGCGACCCGAGCCTCCCGCTTCCGTTCCTTTTATCATTGGCTTATGGCCTCTCGCGGGTAGTATCTCCTTCTCTTTTTACGATAGCGGATTATCGTGGGTTTTTTGGGAATAATTTTGGGAGTTTATGGAAAATTGTGTTGGCACGAGGATGAGGTCCAACCCCCCTCGTTCTGTCTTTTCGTGCTCTTATTTTCCGATTTTGGGAATTCTTGGTCTACTGCGGTTTTACCGACCTCCGGTAAGGTGGTGCAACCCCCACCCCTTACTTATTCGGTTCCTTCGGTTTTCGTTAGCTTTGGGTCCATAAAAAGCTAGCTGGCGCTCACACTTTTTATGGTTAGAAAATATCGGATGCGAGTATGGGAACGGGCCGGGAATGCTATTCCAGACTACCGGAACAAAGTGAGGAATAGTGTTACAACATCCAGCGGAGAAGGGGAGGGGGGAGACATTTTCTTAACTATCAACTATCTACTTTGTACCGAGAAGAGAGTGCGAATAGCATGTCTCCCCCCTCCAGATGCTAAAAACAATCGAAATGAAAAAAAAATTTGAAATCTACTCTCTCCAAAGCAGATAATTGAAAGTATGTCTCTCCCCTCCCCTTCCCGCGTGGATGTTAATAACAGGCGAAATTTTTAAAATATCCGGACTCTCTACTCTCTACAAAGTGGATAGTTGACTGTTGAGAGTATGTCTCCCCCCTCCCCTTCTCCGCTGGATGTTAATAATAGCCGAAATGTTTAAAATATTCGAACTGTCTACTCTCTACAAAGTAGATGGTTGACAGTTGAGAGTATGTCTCCCCCTCCCCTCCCCCCGTGGATGTTAATAACAGCCGAAATTTTTTAAATATTCGAACTCTACTCCCTCCAAAGTAGATAGTTAATAGTTGAGAGTATGTCTCCTCCTCCCCTTCCCCCTCCCCTTCCCTCGTGCATGTTAATAACAGCCGAAATTTTTAAAATATTCGAACTCTCTACTCTCTCCAAAGTAAATAGTTGACATTTGAGAGTACGTATCCCCCTCTCGACGCTAATAACAATCGAAACGAAAAAAAAATTTGAACTCTACTCTCTCCGAAGTAGATAGTTGATAGATAGTATGTTTCCCTCCTCCCCTTCCCCACTGGATGTTAATAACAGCCGAAATTTTAAAAATATTCGAACTCCCTCCTTGCTGCAAAGTTGATAGTTGATAGTTGAGAGTATGTCTCCCCCCTCCAGATGCTATTAACAATCGAAATGGAAAAAAAATTTGAACTCTCTACTCTCTCCAAAGTAGATAGTTGACTCTTGCGAGTACGTCCCCCCCTCCTTCCGCAGGGACTGTTAATAACAGCCGCAATGTTTAAAATTTTGGAAACCTCTACTCTCTACAATGTACATAGTAGATAGTTGAGAGTATGTCTGCCCCCTCCCCTTCCCCCGTGGATATTAATAACAGCCGAAATTTTTAAAATATTCGAACTCTATTCTCTACAAAGTAGATAGTTGACAGTTGAGAGTATGTCTCCGCCCTCCCCTTCACCACTGGATGTTAATAAGAGCCGAAATTTTTAAAAAATTTGAACCCTCTACTCTCTCCAAAGTAGATATTTGATAGTTGAAAGTGTGTCTCCCCCCTCCAGCTGCTAATAACAATCGAAATGAAGTAAAAATTTGAACTCTCTACTGTCTCCAAAGTAGATAGTTGATAGTTGAGAGTATGTCTCCCTCCTCCCCTTCGCCGTTCGATGTTAATAACAGCCGAAATTTTAAAAATATTCGAACTCTCCACTTTCTGCAAAGTTGATAGTTGATACTTGAGAGTATGTCTCCCCCCTCCAGATGCCAATAATAATCGAAATGTAAAAAAAATTTGAACTCTCTACTCTCTCCAAAGTAGATAGTTGACTGTTGAGAGTATGTCCCCCCCCCTTCCCTTCCACAGGGAATGTTAATAACAGCCGAAATTTTTAAAATATTGGAACCCTCTACTCTCTACAATGTACATAGTAGATAGTTGAGAGTATGTCTCCCTCCTCCCCTTCCCCCGTGGATGTTATTAACAGCCGAAATTTTTTAAATATTCGAATTCTCTACTCTCTACAAACTAGATGGTTGACAGTTGAGAGTATGTCTCCCCCCTCCAGATGCTAATAACAATCGAAATGAAGTAAAAATTTGAACTTTCTACCCTCTCCAAAGTAGATAGTTGAGAGTATGTCTCTCCCCCCCTTTCCACCGTGAATGATAATAACAGCCGAAATTTTTCAAATATTCGAACTCTCTACTCTCTACAAAGTAGATAGTTGATAGTTGAGAGTATGTCTCCCTCCTCCCCTTCGCCACTGGATGTTAATAACCCCCCAAATTTTTAAAATATTCGATCTCTCTACTCTCTCCAAACTAGATAGTTGACTGTTGAGACTATGTCCACCTCTCCCCTTCTACAGGGAATGTTAATAACAGCCGAAATTTTTAAAACATTGGAACCCTCTACTCTCTACAATGTACATAGTTGATAGTTGAGAGTCTGTCTGCCGCCTCCCCTTCCCCCTTGGATGTTAATAACACCCGAAATTAAAAAAAAATGTGAACTCCCTACTCTCTCCAAAGTAGATAATTGAGAGTATGTCTCTCCCCTCGCCTTCCCGCGTGGATGTTAATAACAGCCGAAATTTTTAAAATATTCGAACTCTCTACTCTGTCCAAAGTAGATAGTTGATAGTTGAGAGTATGTCTCCCCCTCCCCTTCCCCCTCCCCTTCCCCTTCCCCTTCCCTCATGGATGTTAATAACAGCCGAAATTTTTAAAATATTCGAACTCTCTACTCTCTCCAAATTAGATTGTTGATAGTTGAGTGTATGTCTCCCCCCGCCAGATACTAATAACCATCGAAAGGAAAAAAAAATTTGACCTTTCGACTCGCTCCAAAGTAGCGATACAAGAAATTTGAAATGAAGAAGTGGCTAGGAGCCGGATAGCTCAGTTGGGAGAGCACCCGATGCATAATCGGAAGGTCCCGGGTTCAAATCCCGG
>JAPYZM010009688.1:0-10377 GCA_030522845.1 Psyttalia concolor | reverse complement strand
CACCCACTTTCCACCCCACCTCTGGCGCCACATCGACGGCCCAAAACGGACCCTTGCCCCCCTCCCACATCTGGCACCCACACTTTTTGGGACCCCCCTTCGGAACGTGCCCAAACCTGCATCAAAGGACGCCGCCGCCATTGTTCTCACACGTGCACTGACCGGAAATGGGGGGGGGGGCGGGAGGGGGAAAATTCTCGGAAAAAAATTCGCCAATACCGGCCACTTACTACTTAGGAAATAACGCTAGGATAAAAAAAACATGTATCTGGAAGTGTTTCAGCAATTTTAAATGATGAAACAAAATAAAAATCAATCAATTGAAAATAATCAAAAAGGCATAGATTTGCTAGAAGTTGAAAGTGATGTACTGGAGGAGGAGAGCAGTGGAAGTTTCAAAATTACAGCTGTGCCTAATTGACTTGATCAACAAGCGCAATCGAAATTTGATTTTTTGGTTTGGCGCAGAAAGTTCAATAACGCAGATGGACTTTCGATGAGAAAACGGTACTGACAACTTAGAAAAATTTACAGACGAAAAAGATCATCTAAAAAAAACTAATAAAGCATTGTGTTATGTCCGGAGACGTTGTCAGCGTGGGAGGACAACTTTCGAGGAAAGATGATTCTTTACCGAAACAATGGTCTAGAATTTTTTCATATAAAAATTTAGAATTTTTATATTTTAATTATTATTGGACGACGCTCGGTTTGATTTGATCACTTCTATCCTGGTTATTATTATTTATTTTGCGTAGAGAAGCGAAATTCATAAATAAGGAAGCTTTGAGATGGGAGAAATAATCAAAAGATTCCGAATGAGCTTTTATGATTTAGTTTATCTTCTATATTCTTGATTTTGATAAGAATAGAGCAAGTATAATAACAGTGATTCAATTGAACCTCAATCCTAATTGGAATTTACAGAAAAAAAAGAAATTTGATAAATTACTAATCAGAATAAATAACCCTGGAATGTCCTTGAGGAATTCTGGTAGCTAATTAATTGGGATCTCCAAATTTTGAAAAGTTTCATACAGATTACTCATTTTATAGGCGAAAGAAATGATTATAATCCTTAAATTATACGTGGCTCCTTCGGAGATGCAGTCGTCCTTCCTTATCGGAATCAAAGTTTTCTTCAATCCTATCACAGGTACTTCTTATTGCTTCACGGTCATCCACTCGATAGTTGATTAATTGATGATTAGGTGATTTTTTAAATGAGAATATCCACACCCGGGGTCAGACATACAGTAGTGTTCTCATATTCAAGAAAGTCAAATTTACGCGTCGCGGTTGCTTCTAGACTGCCTTCAGATTTTAATTTTGGGGAGCAAGTTGGTCTTCGCTTGGCACACGATGTGACTTTTGATTGGTGGAAATTGTGGTGTGATTTTTCCCACTCTTTATGCCTTGAGGGAATTGACCTTTCGATACAGCGAAATTTTGATAGTGCGCTTTGCCAAAAAGCCGGTTCGTTGTCCGGTGTGTGTTCCCAATAAACAATGCACACGCTGGTGTGTTGAACTCTTCAATGATGATTTTGCGGTTCGCTACTTTTCAATGCCCTTCAGGCTGGTTAAAATTCAGATTCAATAACTTTTGAGCAAGCTAGTCAAAGAGTAGACAAGAATGATTGGTCTGCAGCTATAGAAGACGACTTAAATTCATAGATTAAAATATAGTTTGCAAAATTATAGATCGAATCATCTGCAATAAAATCGGTGAGAAAGCTAATATAATTGATTCAAAATGGAGATCTAAAGGTATATTAGATGCAGTTGTAAAAATAAGGCATTACGTGAGATTAGTCACCGTCCATTCCAGTCCATTAGAAGGTTTAAGGATCGGAATGCTTGAAATTGTGAGAGGCATATGCTCCAGTCTCTTGAATCAATTTGGTCAGGCCTGTATTTCTGATTATTAAAAAATATAATTTCGAAACGTGGCAAGTAGACGTGAAGACAGAATTTTTGAGTGGAGAAATTGATACGGAAATACACCTGTAACCGCGGTTCAATCCGTGGCCTGGATGAGCATAAGGTGTCTGTTCTGGTCTTCCTTGACATCTGCAAGGCGCTTGATTCAGTGTCACATCAACTGCTACTAGCTAAGCTTGCAGTCCTGGGTCTATCGACTGAAGCAGTGGCGTGGATCGAGTCTTATCCGCTGAGTCCCTCTCAAGCGGTCAAAGGTGCGCTGGACTTTTGGTGCATCTGAACACAAATGCTGGAGTACCTCGGGGTTCCATCCTTGTTCTTCAGCGCTTCTTGCTCTTCATCAATGACATTGGTGGCTCTATTCAGCAGGCAAACCCTCTCCTATATGCTGACGATCCCCAGATTTATCTGGATTGTGCACCCTCGAAGCTGGCCAATGGTATTCGTAGCCTTAATGAAGACATTACCAGGATCCACTCTTGAGCAATAGCAAACCGCCTGCAATGGAATCTGAGCAAGGCGAAGGCCATCATCCTGGGCGTAAGACGTTATTTAAACGCAACAGATTCATATATTTTACCGCCACTTGGTTGCCGTCGTTCGGAGATTGAGCTGCTATGCAGTGTGGAGAATCTTGGAGTCTTCAGCAAGAGCAAACTGAGTTTTGCGTTGCACATCAACCAGGTCAGGTCGAGGATTAACTCAGCATTCTACTAACTACACAGCTTACGGAGATACACGCATGCTCCCCGACGTAATTTACTGGTAAATACCCTAATAGTTCCTCACATCTTCTACTGCCTTGCTATCTTGGAAGGAGTTGGCACTGTCCTTGCCCTGCGTCTACAATGCACATGCAACAGAGTAGTTAGGTTTGTGAGGTGTTTGCCGCGAGCTGGGCCTGTCTCTAATACTCGGCGTAGCTTGGGCTGGCTATGTGTCGTGACCGGGCTCATTAATTTATAATAAGGTAATATTAATTAGGGAGCCACAAATAAATAGGAGGGGATTCAGTTGGTGATGGTGGTATATTTTCCCATTATTCTAACGATACAGAGACTATTGAGATAGTTGGTCAAAGACTATTCTCAGGGGAAGGGGGTAAGACCAAGCAGCAAGCCGTACGCGGGACAGTTATTCCATTCAGCTCATTATTTACAATACGGTAGCAAAAGGGGATGACTCTACGGGGGGAAAACTAGGGGACAAAATAACGGGCCCACGGTTGGGGGGACGGGGGGGGGGGGGGGGGCCGGGGGGGGGCGGGGAATTTGGGGGGGGGGGGGGGGGGAGGCGGGGGGGCAAGGGGGGGGGGGCGGGGGGGGGGGGGGGGGGGGGGGGGGGGGCTCGCGGAGGACAGTGTAATTTGCGGGAGAAGAGAGGGAAGAAAAAGAAAGGAGACTCACTCATTTGGTCGACTTTTTGTGATGATGAGGGCCTCCTCCACAGCGCGGTGATCCGGCAGCTCCAGGCGACAACGGCAGCAACAAGACAGAACGGACTTAGTCCTCCAAATGGTGGGCGATGAACCGTCAAAGAAATTAACACTTTCTGCTCCAAATATGCACAACACGTCTAATCGTGATTGTGACTATACCCCGGAACGTTCCGTAATCAAGTGTCGTCGTAGGGTTTTTCTCTCTGGTCCTTTTCGTTGTCTGGGTCGTGGTCCTACGTCACGATTAATCAGGGCAATTAGTCGGGTGTCGGGCGATGATATGGGCCAATCCATTCATTCGCGTAGCACTTTCGACAAGCATCTCATGGGGAGATCCTGGGGGGCAATTCTGCCGTTGTCCATAACGCAGGCGGTATGGATGAATGCGGCGTTGAGCAGTGACGTCACAGGTAACTTAAGGCAGGGCGAGCGAAGGCCGTTGCGTGATGGCTTCTACTGGGTGAGTGCTGAAGGGGAAAGGAGCAGGCGGGGAGGGAGTTGCTGAGCAGGAGAAGACCAACCGTGGTCGCGTGGAGTTTTAGGGAGCAACTTACTGACTAGGGTAACTTAAATATTACTGTATAGAGTATGTTAAGAGACAAAATGCAGATGGAGGTGATATAATCAGAATCAGGATGAGTGTGCAAGGCTGCTTTGTCACAGTGTATAGGACGCCCTTCTCCTAGTAAGGGTATTTTGATTTACTATAGTTAGGTGTTTCGACCACTGTCTGTCAGACCAGTTTTGCCCTCCTCGTGCTACATAAAGTCTATTTTAAGATAAATATAAACCCAAGTCGTTTAAATTGTTCATTTCATGTTTCCCATATTCAATACCCTGTTTATCAGCTGGATCCATCAGCGTCTGGGCACCACACCATTCTGCATGAAATAGGGTTCACTTATTAACTCCGCGTTTTTCATAAAATGATCAATGATACATCACTTTTACAGAATTATCTTACGATTCCTTACACGTGATCCTCATGATACATTTTTTATTCATTCTCGTAACCCTCGTGATTCATCATTTCCTCGTGACCCAATATTGTTCTCTCGCAATTCTGGTAATTGTTTTCCCGTCCCTTGCGACCTTCATGATTTGTTCCTCCAACCTTCACGACTCTCGAGATTCATTTTTTCACCGCCGTGATTTTGTTTTCCTTCCCTTGCGACCCTGACATTTCTTTCCTCGTCATAACTTCCGTGACTCGCGCTTTCCTTTTGAACCCGGTAAAAATGGAATTAGTGCAATATCTCCCCGAATTATTATTCCAAAATATAACAAAACAAAATATGCAACACTAGTCGAAATGCACTAGAACCAGTATTAAGTCTAAAAAAACTTTAATATAATATGCATCAATCTGGAAGAATAAATTAGCAAGAACTTGTAACGAGATTTCTCTCATTACGGGTAACCGTGTACCCTGTGATACCGACTACGATAGTCGACGCGCAATAGAGGAGTGCACGCAGAGAAAGCGGCGAAGATAGTACCATCTACCGTCAACTGGGAAAGTTGACGAATGATGATTAGACCACCAGAGGTCGGCGAGAGACCGATTGACGGTGAGTACGTCGAAAAGGATCACGCTCTAAGGGGTGGCTTTGGGCTAAGCCGCGTGTCAGGACGTGATCAGTAGGCCGTCATATTCGCTGTCGCCCGATCTGGAAATTAGCTCAGCTGCGCAAGGGAGGAAAAGGGCCAACGGACAGGCATTCCAACTGGGCATTTCCAGAGGTGTCAAACGACTTTGCCTGGGAATCAACAGCTAGGTTAGTCAAGTCGATTGGCGCTAGTGGGGTAACGGATGACCCACTGGCACTGAGAGATTTAGACTAGGGGTTAAGGTCCCAGGAGATTTCAGGCAGTCGGAGATGGGCTTTTGGAGCGAGCAGACCAGCTCGTAAGACTCTCCTGCAAGAGAGAGCGGCGACCGACGCTTTTTAGGGATTGGGAGAGTTCGCTGTTAGGCCTAAGGCTGGACAGCGAGAGAGTGGGGCGCCAAGCGCCCTGCCGCTCTTGTTGGCTTGAGGATGAGAAAGATCCTTGCAGGCTAGGGCCATGTCAACCCCTGGAAAAGTAGTCGGGGGTGGACTCGCGATGGGTTGGCCGTTACCGACATCTCAGGGTTGAATTGGGATGGACCTAGGTGGTTGAGGCGAGGCCTCCAGATACCTAGGTAGCACGTGCCTCCTGAGTCTCGGCGCCCTGCGGGGTGGGAAGGATTCGCAGGCTATTCACAAGCACCGAGAATGTCCCATTCGAGGTGATGGCTACACGGGGGAACCCGTACCTCTCGGCGATGGATCGGAAATCGTGATTTCCAGTATCAGAAACCCCTCACAGAGGGGTAACTCGGCGGCTAGATTGGTGAAAGTTCGCCCATTCTACCGCACTCTCTGTTGCTGGCCGGGACGATGAGTCCTGCCACTCCCAAAGCCCTCTAGGCCGACGAGGTGGCCCTAGAGGCCGGTTTTACCGTTGGGTTTCCGGCAAAAACCCAGCTGGCGCCCAACTCACGTAGTGATAGGAAATGGAGCCAGTGAGAGTAATTTCCCCGCGGGGCAATACCCCGTGAGGAAATCTCTTAGAAACTAAATAAATAAGTACGGTGAATGGTTCATAAGTAGTGTTCCGTTTGTGTCAATATTGAGATTAGTGGTTATTGAACACTAGTTAGTGTTATAGAACACTGGTTTCACGTAGAAGTAGTTCTTTATAAATGGCACGTCGCCTTCTCAATGCCGTCAGCGTGCGTGGCACAAGCACGAGTACAAGTAGAAGTACAAGCGAGAATATAGCCTTCTTGATAACACCCAGTAACCGGTGGGGGGTGGTAGGGGGGGCGGCGGGGTGGGGGGGGGGGGGGGGGGGGGGGGGGGGGGGGGGGGGGGGGGGGGATAGGGGATGAAAATTCAGCTCCAGGTGCAGGTTCCGGAATCGTTCTAGGTGACCATGCCGGTTTCAGGAGTGTTCGACGTAGTCATTTTAGTCCAGGAACGGTTCCGAATAGACGGCCAGTTCTGGCAACTGTTCTAAGAATTGTGTTCTGTTGTGTTCTAACATGTTCCAGAACTGTTCCGGACATACTTTCAAGTCTATATAGGAACTGTTCCAGGTAAAGGGTGAGGTTGGGACATGGCTCCAGGTAGATCTCCATTTTTGGGACCAGTTTCGGGAGAGTTTTCGTGTTTGACACTTGTTCTAAAGGGCTATTCATGTTTGAGAACGGTTCCAAGAGCATGTTCATGTCTGAGAACTGTCCCAAAGACATGTTCATGCCTGAGAACGATTCCGAAGGCATGTTCATGTCTAAGAACGGTTCCGAGGGGATATTCATTATATTACAACGGTTCCAAGGAGGTGTTTGCGTCTGAGAACGATTCCAAAAGGGAATTCGTGTCTAGGAACTATGACAAGAGCAGGTTTTGATTCAAACACGTTTCTGTTTTCCCCTGAGACATACCCTGGGCACGTTGAAATGCAGAGCTAAAGAATGTTGCTTTTTTAGTTGATGTTAAAGACTGTTCGATAATTCCCAAGATACTCGTTATTTTCTTCATTCTGATTTCCTAGAATTCATGACCTTGTTACCACGCTCATCAACAAAAACTGTCTTGTTTTGGAGTACGCTATTGTGGAAAAAATTGATCAAAATTCTTTTTTGGGGTTTATTTTTATTTTTCGCTATCGAATTACATTTTGAGGGTAGTTTTCTAAAGCACCTGATCAAAAACATCACCATTTTTAGCGAGGCAAGCATCAATCCTTTTAAGCACATTTGCGCGTATGTTTGCGAGCATCTCCGGTGTAATGACCGCTACTGGAGCATGCATGCGGACCACCAGGTCCTCGACTGACTCTGGTTCCACTGCGTACACCTGTTCCTGTTGTATCCCCACAAGAAGAAATCCATCGGTGTCAAATCTGGAGATCTGCAAAATGGATGAAGAAAGTTTGTAAATAAAAGTAATGAGTGATGAATACCAACAGTGAAATCTTTTGCAATAATCTCACCTTGCCGTCCAGCCATAGGCGCCGTTGTAACCAAACCACTGTCTCGGGAAATGATTGTTGAGATGGTCTCTCACTCTCAGAGTGTTGTGTGGTCGTGCACCGTCCTGCTGGAACCATAAAGGCCTCTCAGCAAGTGGCACATCTTCCAATAATTCTGGCAACGTTTCTTCAAGGAAGATCATGTAGGTATTGCCCTGAAATAATAAACATTATGCAACCATAATGATCAATAACTAATTGGTCTTTACAAATGCATACTTACGTTTAATCGAGGAGGAAGTTCATAGATGATCATATGATCACCGAAAATTCTTCCCCAGATGTTCACAGACCAACGTTCCTGAAAAGATTTGTGAACTACCAAATGGGGATTTTCATCAGCATAAAAGTGGCAATTGTGCTGATTAAATATCCCCTCCCTGGTGAACAGGGATTCATCGATCCATAGAATGTGAGACAGAAGTTCTGGGTTGTCATAATTCAATTGCAAGAATCTTTGACAAAACTGCACCCGCATTTCTTTATCGCCGTCGTGGATATTTCGCACCGGCGTGTAATGATACAGATGCAACTTTTCAGCGCGTGAGACCCGGTTGACAAGAGTTTTTGAGCAACCAATTTGTCTTGTTACTCTGCGACAGCTGGTCGTTGACTCCCGTTCCACTTCATCCAAGATTTCCTCCTCCAGGCGTAAATTTCGACGGTTACGAGGTCTTCCTCCTGCTCCTCTTGGCATCAGCTGTCCAGTTTCTCGAAGGCGATTATTCAAACGAATAAATGCCTGTGTAGTGGGTGATCCTCTCGGTTGGGATATCTCTCTCGATAAATGCAAGAGGCCTCATTGGCATTAGTGTGATACTCACCGTAAATCAGATATATATCCGGGTAATGTCTAAAAGAGAGCACCATTGTTAGCAAGGCGCGTTCTCTCAAATCCGCCAACTGATTATGACTCATTTCGATTTCTATCATGTCGCCTGTGAATTTTCAGACAATAACGAATTCAAAACAAAAACGTGTAAACAAAATTACCTTCAAAATGTAATTCGATAGCGGAAAATAAAAATGAATACCAGAAAAGAATTTTGATCAATGTTTTTCGCAATAGCGTACTCCAAAACAAAACAGTTTTTGTTGATGAGCGTCATAACAAGGTGTTGAATTCCAGGAAATCAGAATGAAGAAAGTAACGAGTATCTTGGGAATTATCAAAAAGTCTTGAACATCAACTAAAAAAGCAACATTCTTTCGCTCTGCCTTTCAACTTGCCCAGGGTATGTCTCAGGTGAAAACAGAACCGTGTTTCAATCAAAATGGGCTCTTGTCATAGTGCCGAGACACGAATTACCTTTTGGAATCGTTCTCAGACGCAAACACCTCCTTGGAACCGTTGTAAAATAATGAATATCCGCTCGGAACCGTTCATAGACAGGAATATGCCTTCGTAATCGTTCTCAGACATGAACATGTCTCTGGAACAGTTCTCAGATATGAACATGCTCTTGGAACCGTTCTCAAACATGAATAGCCCTTTGGAACAATTGTCAAACATGGAAACTCTCCCGAAACTGTTCCCAAAAATGGAGATCTACCTGGAGCCAGGTCCGAACCTAACCCTTTACCTGGAACAGTTCCTGGACTTGAAGGTATTTTCGGAGCAGTAGATTGTGATGGTAGACTGGGCCGGCGGGCGCCTGGGCCGCACAAAGAATACAGAAGAAGGCCAACGATCTGGCTGCTCAGTTGCGGGTTGAATTTGCTCAAGTCATGTCCACGACGTTGTAGAGAATGGTAGGTAGATGGATGAGACCTTCTCGAGTCTTGTCGAACGCAGCCGGTCCAATCCTAATCAGGTTTGCTTACTCACTATCGTTGTTTTATAACGCTGGGGAGAACTTTACAATCTCCTGAATTGGGTGAAGGTCTTTTATATGCCAGAGTTTCGACCGAGTCTTGTAGCTGACGACGTTTGAACCCCGAGGGCGTCGACCAGCACTGCAGTTAGATGATGGGAAAAGACTGTGAGTCTGGCGACTGTCGACTTTTGAACTGCGAGGGTGTTGAGGAAAGATTTATAGATGTTGACTTCGAGTCTTGCGACTGCGACGTTTGGACCACGAGGGTGTCTAGCAGAAACATCGCCGTTCGATGATGAAAAAAAGACTCTGAGTCTTGGCGACTGACGACGTTTAAACTGCGAGGGTGTCGAGCAGAAGCAGCTGGACAGCGTGGTTAGACTGACTTGAGTGGCCAAAATCACGTCTTTTATATCGTTCATTTGATTCCCGGATTGTCCGGGTGGAAGCGACCGATATTCCCCTCAAACCGATGGTGTACCATACTTTTACATTCTACATGTATGACGAGGATGTCTCTTAAAAAGGTGTTGCGGATATACCGTACTTATAGTCCATAGGAGGTTTTATGGACGTGTGACAATGATGCTCCATGAAAGCACCCGCAGGCATATAATTTCTAGAAAATCGGTTGGGGTGGCAACACGGTTGAGTGAGTGGATATTTGGTGACGGTCGAGAGAGTGAATCAGAGTGATGGTCGTAAAATTCTCCTCTTACTGACATTAATCGCCCGGTCGAGTATTTCTGGAATGATTTCACCCTCTTGGCGCGATGCTTAGGTGACAAGAGAACTTCTCTTCTCCCAAGGCATAATGTCGTCCGACTTGCTTCGTCTAATATTTGTTGCCTGGGATTTCGTATATTTAAGGTGAGATTGCCAGTGCACCTTAAATATTTCCTTTCAACTGAGCTTCCCATGCTGCGCTCATTTTTATGCCTATTTTGGGTTCTGCGGGAAGCGTCTATTTTTTCGGCTCCTTGCATTATATCCCGAATTACGAATGTTGTTGAAATACGTTTAGCACTATTTTTTGATTTTGGGAAGTCGAAGGAAATGATTGCAGGAGTGTGAGTGAGATGAGGAATTCGGTAGGACTGGCTGGGAGGAAGAACTG
>JAPYZM010009668.1:0-10430 GCA_030522845.1 Psyttalia concolor | reverse complement strand
ACTTTTTGGATATTTACGCAAGTACACGAGACGTTCTTCTTCAAGTCGTCATTACCGAAACATTATTGGTATAAATTAATAGTGACTTTTTTTTTTAAATATCTGTGTTCCCAGGGCAACGTCGAACTTTTGTTATCAGACACGAAAACACTTCCATTTTTTTATCTCGAAAACTGAGGCAAACGTTGATTTTTTGCACTTATCTTGAGGGAAATTAGTCATTTAGTGCCGGAGTCTGGTTACTTTAAGGCTCGCCTCAGGGGATTTTCTTTCCAATAAATACATGCGACTCAAGTCGATTTGAAAAGGAATTCTGAACGTGAAAGATTTACTCACTGCGCTTTTGAAACCTCGGGATGCTTCCCCGCATTGCAGGGACAACTGGAGGATACTGCAGAGATATTGGGATTTTGAGACAGGAATCTCGGAAATGTCTGGAGTCACTGATCATTGAACAACAAATCCACAAAATGTTCGTATTATTCGAATTTATTTATCTAGAACACTACATTCGGGATTATTTTTTACTGATTTGTTTGAAGAAATGTCGTACACTTGTCGACTGCGATAATACACCGAAGGAAAACAACAATCGGTGGGAATTACTAAATACTTATTTTGGTGACAATCCAAAATTAGGAAATTAATAAAATATGGTTCTATTTTCCTGCATTGTTCATGTTCTTCGGTAGCCCTAGGAGTGAATTGATGATCTCGGAGTTGCGTTTTGGGTGGCACATTATTCCACGCTGGGGCAGTAGGTAGAGTATCCTCGCTAGTTGGAGCTCATTGTCCTGAAGTGATTGTTTTTATTGAGTAGATAATAATTGGTGAGGGATAGGGATGCCGACAATGGTCGTTAAATGTCAGATGTTGGTCGTACGACCGTTAGTGACTTGTCACATTACCGAGCCACGATTGATTATTTACTGGGACATCTCGCGTTTTCTCGCGAATTCTTTTTTTATTTTTCCCCCTAGATTCCCCAGATTTTGCAGCTGTTTCGCGTCTTTTTCTTGGAGAATTACACAAGCGAGAGAACATGAAAAATTAGCATTTTGCAATGAAACGAGCCGTCGTAATCTCTTAGTAGGCGTTAATTACGTATGATGAGTGTTAAATGCCGATAACAATATAATTATCGAAGTATAATCACAGCCTTTACTCCCTAGACAATATGGCGGTCTAATTCACTAATGAAAAAAAATACTAATTATTATTCCTGCACACAAAGCACACACTGGAGAACTAATTATGGCCTAATAAGAGATTATGGGGGTTTGGTTCATTGCAAAATTATAATTTTTCATGCCTTCACGTGTGCAATATCCCAACCAAGAAGAGCAATAAAAACCTGTAAAATTTGGGGAATTTTGGAGAATCTAGGGAGAAAAGTGAAAGAAAAACTGGAGAAGATGGCCCTTAAGTCGTGGCCCCACTACAGATGTCCAAATAAAAAACACGAAAAAAATTACTTCTTCATAAGAATATGGGAAATTAAATATTGATTTTAGTTAAAATACCACGCCTCTCCCGTAAGGAAAACTCGCTGTCATCAGGTCGCGATCAGTCTCGTCAATGGTACCAAGAGTTGAGTCCACTATGACTACCAGGAGGATCACAAAGAAGATGGAAGTCACGTCCTTAGTTGAGCGCTTCATGATTCTAGAAATTAAATTTTATATTCGTCAACGAGCTCAATGATTTAAACATGAAAATTAAAATTACGAAAGAAAGAAATTTTAATTTAATTAGAAAATTAAAATTTAAGCAATTCATTCAATTTTGTAAATTAATTAATTAGCCAAAGAAATCTCGCAGTTCACAATTATCGAATGAATTTTCTAATGGATCATCTATACTGGAAAAAATGATGAAGCTTAATAATTAGATATATTAAAAAAATTATGAAAAAATTTGGTTCGGGTTAAAAAATGTCAATTCGAATGAAAATTAATGTACTACCTCTGTCGACTGATCTTTTACACGGAATAAGACGTGGAATTTTCTGTTCAGATTGAGTTCTGCGATCCTTTTGTGGACGTCTCCAGGACAATTCTGTCTTTCCGTTGAGATATCCTCGAGGTTTTATACCACTGGATAATCCAGGCATGATCGGGTCCTGTCTAAAACAGTCCAGGAAAAGTTGACGAGTGCTGCAGAAAACAGAAGATATTACACTGAAGCGTAGGACAGGTAGTCCTCCTCTAATATTACGCGACGCAATCGATATCTTTTTTTTTCAATTTTAATTGAGGAATTACTGGAGTAAAATGGAATTCTTTGTTCGAGACAGAATAAAATGATTTTTCTGGTAATTTGTTAGAGTTTATTTTATTTTAACGAATACACTTTTTATTATTTACACTCTTCGTGTGCCCTTTCAAGTTTTTACGATTTGTGCTCCAACCCCAAGTCCACGGAAGGACCTCACCCCAAGGGAAAAATCTTCGCCAGGTACAGTTGTCTCTTTTAGGAGACTCTCTCGACAATGAAACCAAGAAATTAGAATCCTCAGAGAAATTGGAGCAGTGGATCGGAAGCAAACCCGGGACCTCGTCACGCCAGTCTGACGCTCTAACCACTCGGCCATTGCCGTCGGTAGTAAATAATTATCATAAATAAAAAAAAAATGCATGATATAAATTTACAGTGCTCCAAAAAAGTCACACAGAGGCGGTGCCAGTGCATAAGGAACGTCTAGGCCGGCATAGCAGACCTGAAAGAAAGAAAAAATGTTAGGGAAAGAATTTAATACTTGCAAGAAGAAAGAAAATCAGTAGAAATTACCTTTTCGTTATATAATAGGAAATTACCACGTCAGTAAAATTTGTTGACTCCTTAAGGGACGTCTTCTCGAGATCTTTAAGATATTTTTTCCCCTAGATTCTCCAAAATTCCCCAGATTTCACAGTTTTCTTGTCGCTTTTCTTTTTTGGGCAATTCCACATGCGAGGAACCATGCAAAATTATAATTTTGGAATTAAACAAACCGCCTTAATCTTTTATTAAGCGATAATTAGGCCTGAAGTATGTCTAGGGAGCTGAGGCTCTGATTATACATCGATAATTATATTGTTATCGGCATTTGAAACTTATCGAAACTAATTATCGCCTAATCAGCGATTTTGGCGGTTCGTTTCATTTCAAAATAATAATTTTTCATGTTTTCTCGCGTGTGAACGTCCCCAAAAAGGATAAGCGACAAGAAAACTGAAAAATCTGGGGCATTCTGGGGATTTAAGAAAAAAAATATAAAAAATTCTCGAAACGATGGCTCTCAATAAAAGTCAGTTTGCCAATAATTGTCTCAATTTCATTTTAAAAATCGTCTCAACGTGAGCATAATTTTGGTAATGATAGTGAATTTTGCAATGCGATCCAATAATTTTTCCGAACGTGGAAAATGTGGCTTTGAAAATCAATAAAAAAATTATTAACTACCTTAGGAAGGCCCTCATCATTCCAATCTGCTAAAGTCCAGTCTTCGATCGGAACTGAAACCCTTCTTCCGGGGACGTACGCTATGTCCTCACATTGCAAGTCTTCTCGACAATTTATTGTCTAAAATATTAGAGAAATTTGTTTTTAAATCATGAGGAGAAAAATAAAGTCTATTTTTGATTTTTAAAATTATTTTTCTTGTCTATCAAAAGAGATAATTGTCATTCTCAAATTTAAAAAAAATATATTTTAAAAAATATTTCAAATATTTGCAATTCACCAGTGGTAATTACTAACCATTTGTGAATACAAAATATTCCGTAATCATTATTTACCTGATTGTATATATAACTATATCTGTATTGCAAGCAGACTTTTGACGGCAGGCTGATACAAGAGGGAACTCTTGGCGTGAAACATTTTTTCACTGTTGAGGGACAATTGTCCATACACATCGAGGCTCTGTCCCTGATAAAAAATTTGTATCATAAGAATCATATTCCACCGACTAGCAGGTAAAAATAAATTTATGATATTATTACGTTGAAACTCCACATTAGTCTAAAAAAAATATATTTACTAATATATATTTTTTTTCCCTGTCCTCACGTATACCCTCTCGGGTTTTTACGAATTTACCCTTCCCATCCCCCGACTCCGCTGTACCACATTCGCCAAGGACCAAGGAAAAACCTCACCCTGAGGGGAAAACCTTAGCCAGGTACAGTCGTCCCTTTTTAGGAGACTCCCGTTCGGCAGTGAATCGTGAGATCAGAGTGCTACAAATTTTTACACATTTTGACCGCCAACCCGGATACCAGTATAGCACTCTAACCACACGGCCACTACCGCCGATATATTAGTATATAATTTATAATAAAAAATTCGGGAATTAATGCGGATTTTAATTTCATTCCAATCCGAATTCGAATGTTTTTTAATTTCAGATATTTTGATCAATAATTTCACCCACGAAAGGTGGATAATTTTGGTGCATTGATATATTTTTTTAATTAATTGAACCGTAAAAATTCAATTTATAATATTTAAAAGTATATTCGACTTATTTGACAGTGAATGGCTTACCTGAAGTACGTATAAAATTTATTTTTGGAGCATGGGGACCATCTAGTGTTATTGAAATTATTCCTTGCCACCGAGTTCATGATTCGTTTGTCATTTTGGCACTTTGTATCATCATCATCATGTATATTTGAAAGCCTAAAATCGAATTATAGTGAAACACGTGCGAAAAAAATTTTAACTCAGATATTTTCTTCAGAATTTGTGCGTTTGAAATTTTTACTATTTTTCATTAAATTTTTTAACGAAAACCAATTTCAGCCTAAGAAATTCTGAAGAAAATAATAATTCAGTTAAACTTTCTGTATCTTCTACCTTAACAAAAATTATTAAAAAATACTTACAGATGTGCGAGCTCATGAGCGCCTATTAAATAAGGTGTTCCCCTCCTAATTATAGCAACGCGTTGTTCTCGAGACCAACAGGGAATATTAACATTTGCAGCTCCTGAAATCCAAATCTTAGATTTCTTGCTGAATTACTTACAATCAGTCAGCTCTATATTTACCTAATACTCTCCCATCCTCATCGAGCTTTTCCCTGAAATTGCGGAAAAAATTCAGCGCATTCAATTGACTTTTAGAACATCCCGCGAGTACCCAAAACACAACTAGTATATGTACTTTCAGTAATCAACAGAGATAGCGCGTCGATAATTTTCTTCCGAAAACTGAGGCAATTATTTAGACGACATAATTTTCTTCCGAAAACTGAGGCAATTATTTAGACGACACGTACAGAAAATAGTATATTTCGTAACACGTGAAAATGGTTTTTGGCGAGTGGGAAGTTTATATCACGAGCCGAAGGCGAGTGATATAACTTTTCAGCCACTCGACGCGAAGCGGAGCCTTAATTCTATAATATACTGATCATCATGTCTTACGCCACAAAGGAAAACATGAAGTCATAGCTTTTATCTGGAAATTGACGCCGAAGATTGGAAAAGTAGAGTCCTTGTTCCACCAGAGCCCGAGATGCTATCAGAAACGGTGGTTTTTTCCAGCCGTGGATTATGCTGGCGTTAATCCAAGGCGCTGAGTGTTGGTCCTGGCGAAGACAATTAAATAAGTAATGAATAAAAAATAAAAATCTTCATGCGAGCTCAAATGAATGATCAACCTGAGGGATGATAAGCCCGGCAATATTAATTTTTATCCGGGGGTTGCGAAGGTCACTGTAGAGCATGTCCACGCCATTCCAATATGCTATCATATCTTTTACAGCTTCAATCTTATCTTCCCTGAAATCATCAATCCAAATGGCATTATACGTATAAAACATATTAGTAAATACGGCATTAATAATACAAAAATTTATGATTCAACTTTCAATTAAAAAATCACCGAATCGGTTTTTGGGGGTTGAGAGGTTTATATCACGAGCCGAAGGCGACTCGCCCTCTCGTGGGATCCTGGATCCTATTCTACCTATTCCAAATCCCATTCAACAATTTCCTCTGACGTCACAAGAATGATATAAACTTCCCACTCGCCAAAAACCATTTTTTTTCACTTGTTACGAAATATACTATTTCATCACGCTGTGTCGGAAAAGTAACTTTTCAGTCACTCTGCGCCTCGCTTCAAGTGACGGAAAAGTGCTTTTCCGGCACATTGAGATGAAAAATATTGTTCGTAACACGTGAAAAAAATGGGTTTTAACTCGTGGGATTATATCACTCGCCTTCGGCTCGTGATATAAATATCCCACTTGCCAAAAACCATTTTTTTTTCACTTGTTACGAAATATACTATTTCATCTCAATGTGTCGAAAAAGCCCTTTTTAGTCACTGGACGCAATGCGGAGGGTGACTGAAAAGTTACTTTTCCGACACAGCGTGATGAAATAGTATATTTCGTAACAAGTGAAACAAAATGGTTTTTGGCGATTTGGGAGGGTTATCGAGTCAAAAACCATTTTTTTTCGACGCTGTGGGCGTCGATTCGGCTTCGCCTCAAGCCGCCAACTTCATACTCATTACTACCCCCTCGCACTTGTATCGAAATATACTATTTTCCCATTGAAAATGAAAAGGATTTTTTTTTATTGAAATTAAATGTTAAATTGTCTGATGGTAGAATTTTGTTATAAATTCGTGGAAATTCTATATTTCTCTCACTTACTTAATATCTTCCCGGGGTAATTGAATCAATATTTCCGGATAAACGACATCGGGAGGAGTGCGGATGTGTTCCGTGTCAGCAGTGTCAATCCAGTCGGCCTGAGTGCTAACGGAGTGACCTGAATATTGTGTCATTTATCAATTTTAATTTTTAAATCTTTTTATTTTTTAAAATTGTCCGATGAATTACCGGCTTTCTGGGATTTGCGAGACTCTTTATTTTTCTTCAGGAGAAAAGCTTTAGCCTGATTTTCAGTCCAATTTTCGCCATGCCTTTCCCACATCCTAATTTCCTCGAGGCGGTAATGGTTCACCCACCCTTTCTGAAATTCACCAGGACTACTCATGAATTCTAAATGTCTTGGGAAAAATGAAATCATCAAACTTAGTCAGAAGAAAAATACGCACCATTGATTGGTCGTTGTAGAATAAAACGACTGCAGCATTATTGTTATAATCTTGGAAAAGCTCGAACTTTCCAATTGTATTCATTATCTGCAATTAAATAATTAAAACGCCATTGAACTTCTCATCTTTCCCGAGTAAAAATCATATTTCGGACAAAAGATTTCCTTAAAAAAAATTCTATCAGTGGAAACAATAGGATCTTCTGATAAATAATTTTGTTTAAATTGAAAGAAAAACATAATAATAATGTTCCAACAATATTTGTCGGGGACAACTATGCCCAGAATTCCTGACGTAAAACTCGATACGATTGCCGGAAAGTGTCTTTGGGCTCGTGGGAGATTTATAGCAGAAGCTGACGGCGAATCTAAAAAGTTACTTTTCCGACACAGCGTGATGAAATAGTACATTATGTCACCAGGCGATGAAAGTATTATCTGACTATAATCCGAGCCGAAGGCGAGGATTATAATCACATGAGTCAGATAATACTTTTATCGCCGAGTGACGTATAATATTTTTCGGGCGCCAGGGACGAAAAGTTACTTTTCCGACACAGCGTGATGAAAACACTATTTCCGCGAGTATCGAACCCTTGATTTTTACCCAACGGGTGCCAAATGAATTATAACTTATTATTACTAAAAGCAATTTTTTTAGTCCAATGGAATTGACGACTTTACCTCATTGTCCAAATCATATTGAATTTTTCCATCGAAACCCTTTCGCTTGGCATTCCAAATGGGAGTCTCGTTGTTGATGAGGACCTTCGTCACGGGCATCAGGTGCAAAGCCATCAGGGGCTGACCGATGATGGCCACCTCGAAAATGATTGACTCTTCAGTGGCTCGTTTAGCCCTACCAGGGGGTCTTACTCGAGCAATTCCAAAGACGTCACCTGCAAATTTTTTAAACAATTAGTTGACGTATTGTGATGGTTTCCACTGGAGTAATTCGCAACGATAAAAAGTGTCTTCAGTGTAATGACGAATTAAATTACCTGAGGCATTCATCGAGCGTAAAACTGAAGTGAAGTCTTCCTCAGTCGTCCAGTGCTCCAGTGCTCCACATCTCGAGGTATAAAAACAGAATATCAAAAGTAAAATGAACAGCTTCATGTTTTTAAGACTTCACTCTCAACAAGAAAATTGGTAAAATCGTTGGATGCGCGGGCTTATATAGTGAGAAATCAATTAAAGCTGCAATTAATAAATCGTTATGATTTAGGTCTAGAGAAAAATAAAACCCAAATGATTTCATCAACTGCCAAAGATGAGCAGAAACATGACATCAAATGTGTTTAGGAGTTAAATGCAGCCATTAAAAATCAATCAACTCGTGAATCTGTATTTCATTAGAATTTATTCATTTTTCTTCCAACTACTGTCCTCGTTTTCTGGATTTTTCAATCGCTCCCTCACCTCTTCCATTTACGCTTTTTCATATTTAGTGAATATATTTTTGTGGACAACCCAATATCATACATTTTTTCCTCAACATATATTTCTTTACAACAATCTAGGTCTCCTGAAATACTCATTTTCTTCTAAACAAATTTATCTACGCTGTGAAGAAAAAAAATCATGAACATTTTTAATTATAATATTCAGGAGATCAAAATTGAACTTTATTATGAAGAAAGAAAATTTGAAAATCTCAAAATTGACAGAATTTGTAATAACTTAAAAATTTTCGGATTCTCAGTCATTTTTCTGTATAATTATCAGTACAATTGTCCTTTCTCTTTCATTATTATTCTTATTATTATTATGAATAAATTTATTTTATTCTTATTATTATTAATAATTAATAAATTCTTCTTTGCCCCATTCAGAAGAAAAAATTCAAGGATCTTAAAATTGATAAAATTTGTACTGAATGAAAAATTCCTCGGATTCTCAGTAATTTTGACGTCACATTGTTCTTTCGTTTTTATTTTTATTTTCCTCGAATAATTCACATTAGATTTTTAATTTGACACTAAGCACATTTGAGCTGAAAAATTAATCTTCAATACTTTTTTCTCAGCATAATTTTTTCAAGGAACAATGATTATTATTATTTATTCATTTGTCTGCTTTCAGGAGAAAAATAGTTCTAGTCGTGATGTACAGGAGATCAATATTGATCTGAATTGAGAAGAAAAAAAAATGATAGAATTTGCAATAAATAAAATTTTTCCGCTCTCTGTTGACTTTCATTTTTACTGCCCTTGAATAATTTATTAGATTTTACACTTCTGCAGGCTGAAACGAAGAATTTATCCTCAAAACTTTGTGATAACCCGCTACCCCAAAACAAGGATAAATTCTTTCACTCAACGTAAAAGTTTTTTTTATCAAAAATCTAAGTCCCCGAAAATACACGTCTGTTCTGCCATAAATTTGTCCATTTTTGTAACTAGTGTTTCCCCGAGGATTCAAATCTACCCATTCATTATGAATCTAAATTCCCCTGAATTTGAATTAGCTATTAAAGAAGTAATAAAATTGAGTCGTTTAAAAATTCAAACCGTTACTTGAAATGTCCGAACAAAAGGACGAGTAGGACTTGAGCCAGAGAACCCGCTTGGGTTTGGCCTGAGGCGGCCTTGAACCGATTTAGTCTGTTTTGGCCTCAGCGACATGGTCGCAAGGACCATCGCGACAATCTGACGCCTCCTCCTCGAGTCAGTCAACCTGTTCCAGTTTGCTCACATCATTGCTACTCTCCTCTCTGAAAGGAGGTGTCATTATCATAACAGGCGTTGTTTGACGCACACCCAAAAAAACATTGATTTTCCGATGAGTACACGTCCGAAAAATTTTAATAGACAATTCTCGGGCACTCTCCGGGTAATTATAGAGAAGTTCTACAGATTTTTTTCTCCCATTCCCTTGCATTTTCGGAAATATTTAGTAAAAAATATTCTCGAGGTTTTTCCTCTCATTTTTAAGAGAACAAAACAGAAATTATTGTGAACTTTTGAGAAGACGAAATTCTACAGAAATTGCCCAGATTTTTTGCTGATTTTTCTATTTAATTATTTTCTATTAATTCTTGTTGTGGAGTTTTTTTAATGGTCTTCCTAGGAAATTTGTTGGATAATCCAATAGGCCTTTCACGGATTTTTTTTTGCTGGTGAGAATAACATTTTTCTCACCACGGAAAGTCGGAAAGTCCCTAGGTCAGAAATATACTATTTTCATCCCGCTGTGCCGGAAAAGTAACTTTTCAGTCACTCTCCGCTTCGCGTGGAGTGACTGAATAGTACATTATGGCACCAGGCGATGAAAGTATTATCTGATGAATGTGGCTTTATAATCCCAGCCGCAGGCGAGGATTATAATCACATGAGTCAGATAATACTTTGATGGCCGAGTGACGTAT
>JAPYZM010009642.1:0-10467 GCA_030522845.1 Psyttalia concolor | reverse complement strand
TTTAGTCACTCGACGCGAAGCGGAGAGTGACTGAAAAGTTACTTTTCCGACACAGCGTGATGAAAAAGTACTTTTCAGTCACTCGACGCGAAGCGGAGAAACCAATGAAAAAAAACCAATGAATTATAAAATAAAGAAATAAATCTGAATGGACCCCTGAGAGCTGTGCATACACGCGCCGTTTGCGCGGCCATTTCTAGCAGCTTAAAAATGAGAAGGACGGTGAGAAGTCCCACCCTTTCATTACTGAGTTGTTCATGACTAAAGACGATCTTAACACCCTCTTCAATAATCATGTATTTCCACATCGTTCGTGTCGTGAATCGTGTGTTACAATAGCGACGGGTAGAGCTCAACAAATTTCTCATTACTCATTAAATACTGTGTTTCCAAGCACCAACCTCTATTTGTACTGCTATATGCAAATTCTATATACAATGTTAATTTTATTACTTTTTGTTTTCTTAACTTTTCTCGATCTTTTCGACGCCTCTCGTTTTGAACACTAGCAATTATGTTCAATTTAAAGTATTCGGTTTAGTACACAATTCGGTAAGAAACTGTCAATGAAATATCTTCAAAACAACAAATTTTTTAATATATATTTATGCATTTGTAAATCATAAATTCTCAACGGGACGTCGCCGACCGCCGAACTACTCCGAAGTAAACAGCCATAAAAAAATATGTACATAGAAATGCGGCAAGTTGCGATCATCCGTTATATAATTTTCAATAAAACAAAACCTCTCAGCAAATACGCTTTTCGTTATTTCTGTACATTATAAAGAATGATGATTATATTAAGATGTTAATTTTCATTCTTTACTCATCCAAAAAGAAATACTATTGTATGTAATTCAATAGACATTTATGAATCTGAAAAGCGGCAATACTTACAACTTCGACCCGTATAAAACTCTTCTGACCATAAACTAAGATATTGAGTTGGTCATTTATGAATTCGGATGCCCAAACTTCTAGAAAATGAACTTCAAATGTTAAACATTTATAGTATAAATGAAAAAATGAAGAAAAAAAAATAAATTTTATGAGGTTCGTAGACTTTGAACTGAGGTCATTGAGGTAGAGAGACCTTATCAGGAGCTGCGGCATTTTCAGCTGAACTAATCTGGATTTCCGTAATGCTCGGCAGACACCCCTTCCTCCCGTAAGCACACTGAAGTTATACTGAAATCGTCTACTGTCGCAGCCTCTCTGGCGTTCGGATCACGTCTTGACCCATGCCACGTTCCTCTTCTTTTCGAGAGTCGACGGACATTGTGTATAGCCATCAAATCTGGGACCAGTGTACCATAAACGAGCTTGATTGTCCATATTGTAAGCAACACAGTCGATTTTCCCCTTTTTTCTATTCAGAATATGGTGATTTCTGGGACAGGAATGACCAAGTTTATCATTATCAATTTGGATTTGTCCGAGTATGATAAATGGATGTCATACCATAATATCATGATGCTCAATGTACCTCCTCACATCAGAAATCTTTGCAAGAAATAGGTAGATTTGAAAGATCAGGGAGAAATGTTTATGTGCATTACGATTTTTTCGACATATTATTTCTCCCAGGCTGCAAATAACATCTCGGGAAATCGCTCCATTTTTACGAAAGATTTACGTAGACAATACTAGAAAAACGCCAAACATTTATCACTCCCATGAATTGAAGGTATTGTAGGATACGGTAAATTAGGAATATGAAAGGTCTATTCCTTGTCGATTTAATTTCTGAAGACGATTCGTCTGTAGAGGTACGAGGTGGTAAAGTACGAAAGGATTATACGCGGAAAAAAATTCAGAAGTGAGGATAGAAAGTTACTGATTAATAAATATACGCATTCAATATGCGTGTTTTGTTCATTTTAAATATTATCGAAACGGGAATGAAATCACCAATACGGTGAAAGTCGGACCGATTCAATAATTGGATTGTACTAAATTAAAAATAATGAATACTACCAGTAATAATGAATACTTTATTAAAAATAATGAATACTACTATTTATAATTTTTTATTCCAGATTCAGTGATATTTTTTTATATATCATATTGCATTGAACTTTTATAGTTTACATAAATCACAATAAAATAATTAACTCACATACAGATATTTTTTTTAATGTTTTGTTATTTATCAAGAACGCCTCCAAATATACAAGAAAGAAAAATGTAAACACAATTGTATTTAAAAAATTTTAACCTTGCACTTGCAACAATCACCGTTAATGAGAATTAGGATCTATCAATAATAGGGTTAGTGACGGACTGCAGTGGTCCTGCGGTTAGAGTGCTAGACTCTTATACCAATGATCTAGATTGAAACTCCGGTGACTGTGATCAAAATATGTGGCGCTCTGATCTCACAGGTTCACTGCTGAGTGTCTTGTCAAAGAGATGACAGGACCTTGGCAGGGTCTGCCCTCAAATAAGGTTTTCTCTCGTTTGTCCCCGAAAGCCGTACAGGGGTTGGAGGTGTTGGGGTATAGGGGCAAATCGCGAAAATCCGAAAAGCTTTACGAAAAAGATGAATTATTTATTTATAGCATTACTATTAGTATTTATAATACAGTAACTCAAATTAAAAGATTGATCCAATAAGTTTCATCATAGTTTACGAATTATTCTCTCAATGGATTTTAGTGGAAAATGAGAAAAAAAATACTCCATATTTTTCTTTGATTTTTTCCTGCAATGGATCAATTTTACACGATCTTTCTCAATGACAGAAATATTATTTTCCCAGTTTCGAGATTCTCTTTCCATTGCACGTCTGACTAATAACATCTTCATCCACTCTGGATCCACTACGTTACAAAAATCGGCGAATACAAAGCGCACGTACCACCAGAAACATCTGTTACCAACACTCTACCGGACACTGAGTATCCGCAGGTCGTTGGCAAGCCAAACGAGATAACTTGCGAAAGCAATAACAATGGAAACAGTGGAAATGTATACCCCAGCACAAGTAACTCACCGCGTATACTCCGAAGGTGAAGCTACATTAGGATCTCTTCCTTGACTTTACGCCTGTCTCGAACAGTCGTAGCTTCCAATTATCGTGCGACACTATTCCTTTATTACGTGTACACCCTGAGTGAGAGAGTAGGGGGTTAAACGAACATTCATCCATTCAGTTGACCTCTGAGAATACATAAACGAGCAGTATAGTTGATAGACCTTACTATGCACGTCACACATTACTTCATCCATTCTTTGTTCCCCCTTGTTGTGATTTTGTCGCTTAACTTTCCCTACATTAGGAAGAACTTCTACTATGAAATTTATGCACCAATGGTTGACATTTTCCCTTTTTCGTAGAAACTTCTCCTGGGACTTCTGGAATTAACGAATCACGATTGGCTAAAAACGATCGTACAAGAGCTGGAGGGAAAGCAGAAAAAAAGGTATGAAGAAAAAAAAGAGACGTGGGGATAAGTGTGCGGGCAAATTTCCAGGGACCTTGCCGCGTTAAACGACGTTAGTCTCGTCTGGTAGTGACGCTGAGCTGGCGACTGTGGGGTTAGGGATGTCCCGGGTCCTCGTTAGCACCCCTTTCACCCCTACCCTCATCATGCCTTTCTCCCTCTACTTCTTGTCCGCCCTTTTCTCTCCTCGTCGTTTATGCCCTCCTACTCGTTTCCTCACCAAGTCACACTTCACCGTGCCCACTTCTATCCCCCTTCCTCTCTCACTAGTCTTCCCTTTCCCTTCCGCCCCATCTTTGCTCTCAGAACACACGATAGAATGAACAATCATACGGTAATTCTTATCAATCAATACACTGTCCATGATGGCTGGAACTATCGTACATTATATTGGGATTATAGCACTCAAGAATACTTAGCTCCCGGAATGGCTGGGCTGGGTGATTTGCTTTAGTACTGACCGGAAAACTAGTACACTACGTCGAGATACCCAGTGATGGTACTCTGAGTGCGGTCAATAGAGTGGCAAGTCACTGGAAGGTCTATTCTACCACCGGAAGAACGACTAAGACATATTTGGTATTGAATGGGATGATCATAAAAATCGCATGACTTGAGAATTCTACTGGAACGTCAACTTCCAACATTGTTCAGGTAAAGTTTTATTCTCCACTCTAAGGGGGAAGTTATTCTAATTTCCATTGGAGGAAGTCATTGAAAGTTCATTATTTCTCTACATTTCCGGGCTTCTCATATCATTCTGACTTTTGAGTTTGTAGATCCTGAACTAAAAACAAAAATAAGGAAAAATCAACGGATTCTATTTTTTCTATCCATGGGTGTTCATGTACCTTGGCACTTATTATATTATAAAAACTACAGCCTCAGCGCTTTATTACTTATTTTAATTTAAAAGAAACAGATGTAAGTCAAGTGTGCAAAAGGTGGTGAGTTTGGTAGCCCTTGGAACCGAAATTTTCAACGAAAAGCTTCGGCGAATGAGAGGTGGTTAATACAGTAATCAATTGTACCGGCATGGATTTCGTATGGTTTCCTATGTAACTCCGATATTCTATAGGTGCGCGAATGCGGTATAGTATAGAATCTGTAGCCGCTTCCATAGGGTTGAATGGAATGCCAAATGAGATTCGAAAACATGATTTGAAAAGTCGTACTTGAAAGAGATCTATTAAGATCGTACAAATTTAAAGTTATCCCTAGGGTTGTATTCTATTCAATTTTATTTAATGTGTTGGGGTTGCTGACTCTAATAGAAATTAATGTAATCCGTTTCTATTCATATTTCCTATTTGATTTTCTCACCTATCGCAAATAAGTAATGAAGATGATAGGATTTAGAGGTGGATATATCAAAAGCAAAAAATTTTGATGAAAAAATAATTAACCAGTGACAAGGTAACCTGAACGAGAATAAAAATCGCGTTTAAAAAGCATTAATATAATGCCATCAATGAACGTGGGAGCGGGTTCTAGGAACGATTTTCCCCAGAAAAAATTTCCCCGCAAAAAATATCCTGGAAAAAATTTTCCCGGAAGAAATTCCGTTAGGAATCAAATTAAAAAAAAATACACCACTAATCCCGGAAATTGCAACACAATGAAAGCAGATAAAGAATTTATTAAGGCCCGGATCGATTATCTGTTCGAATGTTATCTACGTTCAAATATATTATCTTTCTCGGGAAAGTTCTGTAGACTGTGAATTTATAATGAAAAAAATATTGAAAAAATAATTGACGGCCAGTAAGGAGCGTCCTTATTTTGCTATTTAGCTTTGAGTATGGCGATCAGCCATGGAGTTTTAGGGGGCTGCAGGGAGGGGGAATAACATGGTAATAAATCCCATTTTGCACTTCATATAGGCACAAAATCACAAAAAAAGCTCTTTACCGGGCTTTGTACTATTATTAAACATTATATAAAAATATTCTCAGACCGAAAGACTCGTAATTCCCGAGGTCATATTACATCGCAATTTTTATATGATCAGTTGTCATTTTATAGGGATTTAGTAACATTGCCCAAATTTTTTTTCGTTTTGGGTTGTCCTTCTTTTTGTATTCCTACAAAAACTCAACTTCTTGTGCACCTTCGGGAAGTTGTAAATTATAAATTAGAAAGGAATGTAATTCTGGAGACGTGGTCGTCCAGGGTCATCTTGACATAGTAAGCTTTATTGTGTTGGCATGGTAACCATTGCCATGTGACATAGTAATAATTGTGATGCCCATAGTAACCATTAATTTTATTTGAGATGATACTATGTATCCTTTTTCTATAAAAGTTATGTCTGCAATATGTATGTAAAAAACTAAGGTAATTTTTTTATGGTAAATTTTCCGCAATTTTGCAGAGATTTTAATTATATTCTTAATAAAAATTGGTCGAGGTTGTTGGTCATTATTACATAATTTCGTCCGGGATTTTCTGAAATTAATCTCATCGCGAGGGTGAGTGCTATGCATTCGGCTGTGTAACTTGATGTGTAGCTATTCAATATAGTAGAGATGCGTGTGTTTAACTCCGGGCATATACATATTCCTACATAATTATTTTCCCGATTTTTACCCCCGTCGGTGTATACGTGGCAATGACCTCGGAATGTTTCTTTAAGTTTGTCATCAACAAAAACATTGGGATCTTCTTCACTCTGTGCCGATCGACCCATCTTTAAAAATTACGTTTCGGAACGTAATCTGCGAGCGAAGTAAAGTTCCATAAAAAGTATGAGCCAAAAGTGAAAGGTTACGAGCCAGTTCCGTAAAAATTGCCCACCCGTCGGATGACTCACAACTGGCGAGGATTTTACGTCGGGTTCAGTAGTTTTTGCTGAATGAAGAATTTTTTTTTTTGTCAACCAGATGGATAAAAGAGGAGAAGATAAAAAGATAAAAAGTGTATATAAATTTTTTTATTTTTGGAACAAAACGTCAAACAGAAAAAAACCAATTAACCAATTAACCATATTTTTGTTTAGTGCCATATCTTGGGTATGTATTTACCATCTACAGTTCGTACGATTTTACTGAGGACGGATTCCTTTACAAAAGGTTAAAAAATACAATGAGTTAAAAACGGGAACAATGGTTTGCATTCAATGATTAATTTTCCCACCTCCACGTGGTTTTCATGCTTGGAACACGTGGGAGTTTGAGGTTAAAATGAAATGATGACAACGATTTGGTAAAGCCGGCCATGACGTCACGTCTCGAGCTATTCTATTATTGGAGGTATAAAATTGAATAATTGCAATTATACTGACGGTCAAGTATGCAGTTTGCCATTAATTTTTAACATGTCGGTTTTATTATTACGCCACAATCACTTCACCCATCCACTTGTTGTGCAGGTTTAACGTCGCTATCCAGAGCCGAAGCACACCGAGATTGACCGACGAGGCCCGACCACGGGGCAATCTGTTCGAGTGGGGACATCGATCTTTCGTCACTGAAAATTTACGAAAAGTTCCGTAAAAATTCTGCATCAGTCAACAAAAATTCTCAAACTTTCAAAAATTTTTATATTTTCAGCCATAACAAGTCTTCAAATTACTATTAGATGTTACATCTTCCAGAATAATTACGGAACTTTTTCGTATTTTATCAATGACAGATCTGAAAATTTACTCAATGCTGCACATTAATTCTCTGCCATTCCTATAAAAATCAACGAAAAACCATTCTCGCTAGCGGATTACATGAATAGTTCCATGATTTTTATGGAATATTTCTCTCCGTGCAATGAATGTATGAAATTATAAAAATTTCTATCACTATAAAGTTTTTCCTTGATGGTGAAAATTTCTGCAATGCATTTGGTGAACATTTTATATCGGGCTTTCGGTTTGTAAGGACTCAGTTCAAAGAAATTTCTTATTGGGATGTTGACGATGATTCGCGAGAATTTTCGTCAAGAAGGTTGTACATAGAAATTTGGCTCTATCGTTGATTCACGTTAGTTTTGATTCACCGATAAGGACATTGGTGGGGGTAGTGCACCTATACCCAAGAGCTAGTCTACTAGCCGTGTACTGTATACGCTCGAGTTTATCCGTCATGACTTGAGTGTTGGTAATGTAAACAAACAGTCCATAGTCGATAACTGATCTAATGAAACTTTTGTACACAATAATGAGGGTGGATGGATCCGATCCCCACCATGTTCGACGGAGGAATGTAAGAATGTTGAGAAACCTCAGTGTTTTCTGTTGTATTTTACTTATTTGACATTTAAAATTCAACTCATTGTCAAAATATACGACCAGAAATTTTGCAACAGGGCTGGCAAAAATCTCAATAGTATCAATTTTAATTTCAACTTCTTGCTTAACCTTTTTATTAGTGAACTGTAACATTGTTGTTTTTTCTGGGGATAATTCAAGACCTAATATTTTCAAATTTGTTGACAGCTGCGCACTGGCACCCTCCAGAGTTTGAATTTCTGTTTCAGTTTCGCTGTATATGAACGATAATGTGCTGTCATCCGCAAAAAGTGAGGACATGATCTCCGCAGTAGTGCTTCTCATTATATCTCTAGTATAGTGTATAGTAGCGGAGATAATACAACTAAGTAAGGTTGTCCTTGGAGGACAACCTTACGGACCGTCAAATCATCATTTTCGAGTACATCGGCATAATTAAATCTTTCATGTGTTAGAAATTTTATAAATCTCAGTGAACTCAATGGACATTTGACTTCCACCAGGTTGTTATTCAAAATTTCAGATATAACATTCTCAAAAGCGCCTTGTACATATAGAAAAGTCGCTATGGTCTCCTTTTTTTCCTTGAAGTTGAATTCAACGTTTAGATATAAATTCGTGAGATTATCCATACATGAAAGTTCTGGTCTGAATCCAGTTTGAAAGTTTGGAATTATATTTTCAGTTTCAAAGAGCCATTGAAGACGATTTTTGACAAGAGTTTCGAATAATTTCGCAACACATGATGTCAGGGAAAATGGTCTTTGTTGTTGGGTTTAGGGAAGAAATGACCAAAAGAGTTTTTCCATTCAGACGGGTAATCCCCTGTGACAAACATATCATTAAATATGATTAAGAGAACCAGCTGAAATTTGGTTAGTAATCTCTTTAGTAAAAGTAACTAATTCCATCGAATTCTGGAGCGGAGTTTTCTCTTTCCGATTTTACAGTGAAAATGAATTTAGAGTAAACAAATAATCGGTCCAGGATGGGGTGGGGGAAGGGAGGAGGAGGGAGTCAGGTGATGTAGTGCAGCTTGGTGGAGCTATCTTATTCCAGGAGTTAATGGTTGATTTTTTTATTTGATCGGGATTTCTTGGATTATCAGAAGGAATTTTAACCCATGCATTTTTTAATACTCTACTGGTTCTCCAGACATATTTACCATTTGTTCTAAAGTCTACACCCTCGGCAAAACTACTAAAACATTGTTTTTTCTTACTTTTGAATAGCTTTGAGGCATATGCAACTGACCGCTTATAACTAATCGTTCTGCCTTGGTATACCTTCATTTTTTGAAGGCGGCCTTGCGGAGTCTCTTGCACAGTCTTCGTCCCACCATCTCACCGGGTTTATGTGATTTTGGGGAAAAACCAATTTTTTTAGGGTGGACTGCTTCACTGCTTCAATAACAATTTCAATGAACTTGGAGTATTGTTGGGATGGCTGAAGGACAAGAAAGGATTGATCTTTATGTCTTCAAATGATTGCTCGAGGAGCTAGTCCATTTTTTCCCAATTTGTTCTCATTTACGTGATTTTTAACGACCGTTTATAACATGAGCTGCGTTCAGCTGTTAAGCGACTGTTTACTGGGCAATGGTCCGAGCCCCACGTTTTATCATTTACTATTTTTTCTGCGATATCTGGAATGGATAGGACTAGGTCCAGGTTCGAGTGTTTGGTTCTATACATATCGAGATGAGTGTGGGTGGTCGAATTATGTAAGAATAAATTTTCTATTTGTATACATTCAAATAACTTTTCTCCATTCGAGTCTATTTTTTCGCAGTTTCACGAGAGATGATGTGCATTGAAGTCTCCTACCAATACACTGCGCCGTTGGTTTCTCGTTATTCCTGTAATTTTCTTCCAGTAGTCAAGGTGGAGGGCTGAACCTGGGGTTCTGTAGCACGCGAAAATAGAAATTGGCTCAGATATATTGTTGATTTGAATACCAGCCATTTGCACATCCGGATGAGGGTCGTCAACATTTTCCATGGTTGTAACACTCAAATTATTTTTATATGAACACGATTCCACCTGTGTTGACGTCTTTGCCCTTACGATGAGTTTTAAATCCGGGAAAATTAAATGGCCTAGGATCTCGTGGGTCGAATTTCGTCACTACACATATAGTGACTTCGTAATGCCTTGTTGATAATAGAAGGTCTTCGTAATGTCTTCTCACTCCTCGGAAATGCCAAAACATAATCTTAAAGGAGCTCATCAGTCACACAATTTTTTTACAATTTTGAAAACTATAGAGAATAGCTGCAAAATGCTATTAGATTTTTTAATCGTAATTTTTTACTCGATTTATTGACGGTTTTAGATTTTTAAAAAATCAATTTTGAAAAATCCGGATTTAACCTAGCGGCTTATGGGCAAATCCATTATTTTGTTTCGGTTAAAGATTAAAATCTAAAAGTTTTATCAAAAATGTGGTAAAATATATACATGCACACTAATTTCATAAGGATTTACCATTCGGTTTCGGCGATATTAACAATAGTATGTAGAAATTGATGATAAACCCGAGCCAAAATAAACGTGGCAACGTAGCCTCAATCAGCTGTCACCGCGCGAGCGATTAGAGCGGTTTGAAATGGATCGATATTGAATATTTCATTTATTCAATAAACAGTTTCATAAATTTGGGTTGAAAACAGATTAATAATAAAATATTTTAAGCAGCATTCAAGTGGAGAGGTTATGGCATCCACTACACTCGACTCCCGCATACGACTTGAATTTACAGCGTTGCCACGACTATTAGTGACCTAGTCGACTGAGT
>JAPYZM010009632.1:0-11816 GCA_030522845.1 Psyttalia concolor | reverse complement strand
CTCCCACTCGCCAAAAACCATTTTTTTTCACTTGTTACGAAATATACTATTCCATCACGCTATGTCGGAAAAGTAACTTTTCAGTCACTCTCCGCGTCGGGTGACAGAAAACTACTTTTTCGAAACATTGAGCTGAAAAATATTGTTCGTAACACGTGACAAAAGTGGTTATTGACTCGTGGGATTATATCCCCCGCCTTCGGCCGGTGATAACCATTTTTTTTCACTTGTTAAAAAATATATTATTCCTCAATTTCTTCTTCAGTCTACAAATTCGGTTACAAAAACTAGTAATTTGTAATTAGCGGGTGATTAAATAGCGACTGAACCCGAGCAAAGTGAAATGAAATAATTACCAGTGCACAGCGCCGGGAGGGGGTCGGGCGGGGGCCGTTGGCATTAGAACGTCTGCCGAATTCTCATCTGCTTATAGTGCTTCAAGAGTATTAGAGTCCTCTGCAAACGTCGGCACCCTTCATCAATGGTGACGCGTTAATTAAGCATTGTCGTTGGGTAGCTTTCACTGGAGCAAACCCCCCCTCAACCCCCTTAGACTAGCTATAAGGGGAACAGAGACACTGCCGACCATGGTAAACTGTTGGTGGCATCCAAGTGGACCCAGGAAGCAACGCCCCCTTTTGCACTGTCTCATCTGCACTATAATAACACTCTACGTTTCATCGGAAAACCATTCCCCCCTCCGCCCCTCGTTCGACTAAACTCTCGTGAGTCTATTCCGAGGGGTGGGTGAGCATGTACCGATATTAATAACCGGAGGCGTGTTACCCGTACTCCTCGCTTGTACACATATTACGGATTTCAAGTTTTCAGTCAATTCATTGGTGGGGAATTTTACATTTGTTGGGAGACTGGGGGAATCTGTGGGTCATCAAAGTCCCAGTGATAATTGATATTGGTAGTTTTTTGTTTGTGTGGATGGTGTCGGGGGGGGGGCGGGGGGGGGGGGGGGGGGGGGGGATCGACCTCGCGAAGAGCACTCGGAATCACCAAGTGAATTGTTATTGATTATTTATAGGAATATTAAGGGATTATTGAAAGTGGTATTATTATTTTTTAACGCAAGCGCGGGTTTTTCAATCATCGACGAGGGTTGGGGAGAAAAAATAGTATATTTCGTAACGAGTGAAAAAAAATGGTTTTTGGCGAGTGGGAGGTTTTTATCACGAGCCGAAGGCGAGTCGAACGAGTCGTTTTTGACTCGTGGGATTATACCCTCGCCTTCGGCTCGTGATATAAACCTCCCACTCGCCCAAAAACCATTTTTTTTCACTCGTTACGAAATATACTATTTCATCTCAATGTGTCGATAAAGTACTTTTCAGTCGCTCAACGCGAAGCGGAGAAAAGTTACTTTTCCGACACAGCGTGATGAAATAGTATATTTCGTAACAAGTGAAAAAATTGTATATTTCGTAACAAGGAGAAAAAAATGGTTTTTGGCGAGTGGGAGGTTTATATAATCCCACGAGCTAGAACTTTTTCATCTCATTGTGTCGAAAAAGTCCGTTTCGCGTCGAGTGATTGAAAAGTTACTTTTCAGACACAGCGTGATGAAATAGTCTATTTCGTAACAAGTGAAAAAAAAATGGTTTTTGGCGAGTGGGAGGTTTGAATCTCACGAGTCAAAAACCACTTTTTTCACGTGTTACGAACGATATTTTTCATCTCAATGTGTCGGAAAAGCACTTTTCAGTCACTCGACGTGAAGCTGACCGTGACTGAAAAGTTACTTTTCCGACACAGCGTGATGAAAAAATGGTTTTTTGCCGAGTGGGAGGTTTATATCACGAGCCGAAGGCGAGAGATATAATCCCACGAGTCAAAAACGACTCGTTCGACTCGCCTTCGGCTCGTGATATAATCCCACGATTCGAAAACCCCCTTTTTCACAAGTTACGAACGTAATTTTTCATCTCAATGTGTCGAAAAACCACTTTTCCGACACAGCTTGATAAAAAAGGATTTAAATGATCGCCGGCAAAAAATAATATCCTCGATTATGTCGGCGGGAGAGTAAATATTTTTCTCACGAAAAATCAGGGGAACAATGGGAGGTCCCTTTGAATTACCCTCTTAGATTGTAATGGTTATTACTTCAGTTGAGATGTACATGTCAAGGCTTAAAAGCCAAGTCGAGTGTGTGCCACTAGTCCACCGTCTCCCTCTTTCTTTCCCCTGGCTTCCGGACTTTAGCCGCAGATTTTGCTACGATCGGCGAATAATGTCGGATCACCCGACGATTCAGGGACTCCGAAGGGGGGAAGGGTTGAGAGTATGTGCGGGCTCTCCTCTCTATGCAGTCGCATTCACATCGTCATATCGCATGTTCAACTTTGGTAATATCGGGGTTGAGGGCTGGGGGAGGGAGGGACGCATGCGCCAACGCTGGGCGGCACGATACTACGACGTCGTGATGAAGCCGGTCGATTCTGCCTTGGCCCGGGTTTCCACCGAGTATTTTTGGTATCGGGGGAAATGGGGGAGGAATCATCATTGTCAGGTTTCCCCTCTTTTCCTCTGCTGTCATTAAAAAATTCTTAATTACCATTTTTTGGTAATTAAATTTCTTAAACTGCACTTCTCAACTATTTTATCTTGTTCTCAATAAAAAATTCAATTCAGTGCCAGAAATTTTTGTTTAAATATAAACAAATGGGGCTATTTGAAGAGACACTCTATTACGCCTAATGGTCCTTCATTTGAGTAAATAATCATTAAAATAAAATAAATGGATTGAATAAATCATTAAAATTTCTCGCCAATCAGACTAATTAACGTCAAAATCACGGAAAATATCGACAGAAGGACAACAGCCGAATCCATTGCTCCCAGTGCTCTCCATATTTCGAAATAATTAGTTTCGAATCCACCGACTGCCGCGCCTTTTGAATATTAAAAAACCAGAATTAAAATTATAAATATTTCCGAAAATTGTCAGAACGAGGAACGGCTGTCCGGGCATTTAAAAATATTCCCATTTATCAAGCTAACAACAATCTAAAAATACCTAAAAATACTTATGGAACAATTAATACCCAAAATGATAATTCGTTCAATTTATTTATTTTTCCTGCAATTGTTTAACAATCAAAACACCACGAACAATAGTACATTTCGTAACGAGGGGAAAAAAGTGTTTTTTGCGACCGATTGCGACGAGAAATTTTAATAATTAATTCCATAAATAATTTTTATTAATTTAATTATTATTCCCGAAATTGTCAAAGCATCGCTGGCCGCCTGGGAATCGAACAATCGTTGTTTATTTATTAATGAACAATGAAAAAACCTTGGGCATGTAATTCTGTCGATTACCTTTACAACGAAATATTTACCTCTGTATGTGAATATTGAATAACAATTGCCCACGTACCCGTAGTAGCCTCCCTCCCACGTCATAAATGAAACAAATTGTGTAAATATGCTTGCCAAAGCTCACCACCCACTGGCGAAAAAAAAATTAATCCAATAAACCCGTAACACAAAACTCGAATATTTCATAATTCGCCAACTATCGGACGTAATGCTCGACTACTCTCCCACGCAGAGATATAGTAACATGACCTTTGACCGGTTGAGCATCCCGGCTCAGCCAATACCTCCGCCTCGCCTCCGCATACCACCCACCGAATACCAATTTTAGTTTGATTAACACAAACGAGCGAATAATTGAGCGCAAATCCAAATTATTCAATATCCAATTTGAATTGCGAATATCACGGTGATTGTGAGTTCATTATCATAATGCGCTGTAGGATTCAATGACTTCAGAGAACCCATTAAACTCGTCGTCCTATTGATATTATTATTTATTGGTTGTACGGAGCAATTAATAATTTAGAATTGTCTGTAAAAGATTAATGATATTAAGGGCCGGGTGTAATAGCTCATAACCGGGAAATCCCCGTGACTAATGGCAAGAAAAATAATTATTAAATGGTAAGGAAATATAATTTCCTACATTCACGCGTAATTGCTCCGCGTCGGAAATTGGGTTTGCTGACGATTTAATAGTTATTGGCTGCCTAATCAATCGCGGTAATTTGGGGGTGGCTCATTTTTACAACCGGGCATTGAGGACTTACGGAAATGTCATGTTGAGGCTTGTCAATGAGTCTATTTACGAGCTCCCAGTTTCTAAACAAAGAGTATTGTTTTCATTTCTACGGAGCTCGGCACAGGCAGCCCGAAGGCCTTCAGTCTGGTGTTTACATTTTATTTTGGTTTTCTTCAGTCGGGTATTTACATTTACAAGGTTTTGGTTATAAATTGTGCAGAATTGTTTAGTTTTAAATATTTTGTGCAATGTTTTGGGGGGTAACGGAGGTGGAGGTACACAGCAGAGGGGTTGCGTAAGTGACTTAATTTTTTTTTCATCACGCTGTGGCGGAAAAGTACTTTTTCTGCCTACATGGACCAAAAGTGAGCGCTCGCTTCGCTCGGGTAAAAACGCTGACTTTCGTTCATTTCGGCAGAAAAATCGTATTCAACCCTCGGGAGGAAAATCAGACAAGCATTCCGCACGTGCTTACAACCCTCGCCTTCGGCTCGGGTCGTAATTTTGCACGTGAGGACGATTTGTCTACTTTTCCTTCCTAGGTGAGAAATATACTATTTTTCCGCTTCGCGTCGAGTGACTGAAGAGCGCTTTTTCGACACATTGAGATGAAAAATTATGTTCGTAACTCGTGAAAAAAGTGGCTTTTGACTCGTGGGATTATATCACTCCCCTTTGACTCGTCAAAAACCTTGGGCTCGCCGAAAACCATTTTTTTTCACTTGTTACGAAATATACTATTTCATCACGCTGTGTCGGAAAAGTACTTTTTCGACACATTGAGATAAAAAATTATGTTCGTAACTCGTGGGATTATATCACTGACCTTCGGCTCGTCATACAAACCTCCCACACGCCAAAAACCATTTTTTTTCACTTGTTACGAAATATACCATTTTAATTATTTTTTTAAAATTAGGGTAATAAGAAGTACTACACGGATGGTTTTCAGACTTTCTAGCAGCGTTTGCTGTGGATTTGATGGAGTTCTGGCGTTAGGAATGCGGTTGTGACAGGTTAGGAATCTCGTCTGACGTTTCAAGAGCGAAAGTAGTCAGTGTCTCGATTCGGTCTGCCACGGGTTCCCGTTGGGTGCGCTCGTAGTACTCTACAAGGGTATTCCAGGGATTCTAGAGGCAGTTGTCAGGTTATCGAATTTTTTAATAATCTCTCCTAAGGTTCTCTCGGCTACGTCGACGATTTTTTCGGCTCCTGGCCTAGTGGCGAGAACCGGATGAGCGTAGTCCTGTGCAGGACGACAGAGGGCTTTGTAAATTATTCCTATCCGACGAATATTTAGGCCTCTCTCTTTTGTATGTAAAAAATTTTTTTTTTGTTAATAATACCATAAAAAACTAAAACCACTTGTAAAGTTGAGTAATAATTTCATGTTCTCTCCTTCGCGGCTGTCTCAGAGACTCCGAGAGACTGAAATCAGTCCCCCTGGTTCTCTTGGGAGTCCCAGGAGAGTCTTTGGTGAGGGATTCGAGATTTTTCGCCCCGCGTCAGTCCACTGAATCCCACTTTTTTCAACAGATCTTTTTTTTAAATCAGCCTCAGCCAACACCACCAAATCCCCGTAAATATGATAAAAAAAAGGGCAAACTCCAGCCAAGAAGAAAAACAAAGAAATTGGTACCAAACTAAGCCAAAGTTGGCGGAAGTAACTGCAGGCCACGGATGTGCCGTGATTCCTCCTGACTCTATATACATTCAGAGCGACCCCTGACTCCGCGCGCAGTTACCCCGGAAAAGTTATAATTTTCAGTGCTCCTCGTGAAAAGGAGTCACCTTAACGGTGGCAAAATGCGCGCGCACCACTAGACCTTTTACACTGTCACACTCTCTCCTACATGGTCTCCTCCACCCTCTCCTGAGCAGAGCCTGGATTACCACCTTCTACCTTCACCACTTGGGGGTGCCTCTCCGTCACTCTGTCTCATTCCAGCCGTTGAGCAGTTTCGTGGCAAGCGTAGCCGATTGGACGAGGGCTTGCGAAAGTTACCCAGGTACCCACCGCAGTCGGGTAACGCCCACTAAAACCCTCCAAGTATGTGTCACACTGGAGGCCAAAACAGCAGACAGAGTAACCTGGATAAATTTCGTCCCCTCTCCTTGGCATCCACGAGAGGGGAAAAAAAATGAGGCGGAAAAAAAATGAATCGGAAAAAGCCGACGGAGTGCCCTTTCCACTCGCTGAATTTTCTTTATCCCAATCGACGGAAAATATTCCAAAGTGTGTACTTACTAAAACTATGAGGTACTACTCCCCATTTTCTTCGGGGAAATTGCTGAGCTCGTTGAGCATTTGACATCCCAGTTTTTTCAGAATTTGAGTATTTTTTATGCGTGAGTACAATTGAAATTGGATTTTTTAAAAATATTTTGTAAAAGTAATTTTTTGGCACATTGAGATGAAAAATTTTGTTCGTCACCTCCCACTCCCCAAACCCATTTTTTTTCACTTGTTACGAAATATAGTGTTTCACCAGGCTGTGTCGGAAAAGTACTTTTTCGACACATTGAGATGAAAAATTATTTTCATCGCGCTGTGCCAGAAAAGTAACTTCCCTCGCCTTCGGCTCGTAATATAAACCTCCCACTCGCCAAAAACCATTTTTTTTCACTTGTTACGAAAGACACTATTTCATCATATAACCTCCCACTCGCCAAAAACCATTTTTTTTCACTTGTTACGAAATATACTATTTCATCACGCTGTGTCGGAAAAGTAACTTTTCAGTCACTCTCCGCGTCGAGTAACTGAAAAACTCCTTTTTCAACACATTGAGATGAAAAATTATGTTCGAAACTCGTGAAAAAAGGGGTTTTTTAAAATATTTTGTGGGATTAATATTTTTTATCGATTTTTAATAACATCTAACGCTCCAAACAATTTATCATCGCCAGGAGGGGTTGAAAATTTTCCTTAATTTTGTCACAGCCAATGAAAAAATATATCCAAGGTCAATTGTTTATTACAATAGAACACGGAGAAAAATATTCAAGAAAAATTACGGAACAAGTCACGTAAGGTGCGAGCCAAGATCCTTTCCCGGAATTTTTGTGCGAATTGCGTCGCCTCACGGAAAACATACGAATAAGTAACGTAATTTTTTTGGAAATTAAACTCCAACAGTAAAATCTACGATAAATTTCAAGTCTTTTTACGGCTGAAATAATTAAAAATTACGGAACGCTTCGTAATTTCTACGGAGCGTTCCGTAATTTTTACGGAACAGAACGTGGAATTTACGTGGAAATTGGGCACTTTCTATGAAATTTCACCTTCACTCCCAGATTACGTGAGTTGTTCCGTAATGTTTCTTGAATTTTTCTCTCCGTGGCTTGGATAATTTTCTAAAAATTTCTATGCAATTACAGTGAACAATTGAAGCGAAATTTGCAATTGTCACCGACTGTGGCATGAAATAAATTCTGGACAGTCTGAAAAATAGAATTTCCAGTTAATATCACAAATTGAATACTCGCGATAAGGGGAGTTGTAGAGCGAGGAGAGGAGAGACGAGCGGAAAGTGAAAAATCGAGGGGTGAAGGGCGAAAAGAGACGTGGCATTATTTCAACGCTATCAGGACGTATAGAGTCATAGCAGGCCTCGGGGGACCGCCCGCCGTGGGTTTCTTGTTTCGGAAATTGAGACCACTTCGTGCCTCGTTAAACGAGACACTACATTCGCCCTGTGTTATAACCAACCCCTCATACATGTCCAAGCATAATTCATGGACTTATTACGGGCTATTTGTCTTCTGTTTTAGCCAAGTGCATCGTCATCAGGAGATACGCCAGTAATCGCCGGGCATTTGTATTAATTATTTACGAGAGGGGTATACGGCTTTTTCAGCCCATCAACGGGACTGCATTTTTGGCGAGGGGTAATAGCCACTTGAGACTAAAAATAATGCCGCAATCCTAATTAGTACACCGACAGGAAAACGTTCCTTTCCCTGAAAAAATTAATTTGTGGTTCAAGAATATTTTCACTGCTTTTTTTCCTATTTTTGGGCCAATCTTTTTCTCCTGTTCCTTAAGTATTTTTCATTGTTCAGAGCCCGAAAATCAGCAGATTTTCATCCCCTGGATGACGTGCGTACTTAAGGTACCGGAGAAGCGGATTGCGTCAAGAATTATGCGATAGTAAAAAATATTTCTCAAGGAAGAATTAATTTTTCCGAAAGTAAGTTTTTCTGTCAGTGGAATTTTTCATTGCCCGTCGGCTTTTGTTCATATTAAAAATATTTAATAATATAAAAAACGCCAAAACCGCCCATTTACCCTGAACTTCGTTACCCCCAGATTCACCAGTCGCTCTGAATATTTTATTTTCCTTTTCCCCACCGCCTGACTCTCGATTGTCTAGCATTTCTCCCTCTCCAAAGAAGCGAAAAAAAAAAAATCATCAAAATCTCGGATAATCGCTTTCTCGTCTTACCTTTCCCCTGTAATCGGTTTATCTCGGTTGAACCAGCGCCGGCCAGCTTCTCCCATCAGATCGCCTGGGCGTTTCATTCCGCCTGAGTAGAAAAAAAAAATCGTAAATGTTGTCTCGTGAAAACGAATACGTCGTTACACTATCACTCGGCCCGGGCTCGCCGAAAGTTTTTCCAGCGGACTGCAGCCCCCGTGGGGCCTTGTCGGTTGATAATAGCCGGTGGTGGCGGAGGGTAACGTCAACGCCGTGACGCAAAGTGCCTTTAGGGGTAGATCACGAGGGGAGACCAGAGGGTGAAGACGTAATGGGGACGGCCCCCACGATCCCCCGAAATATAATAAATCCCAACTTATGAGATAAACGATATAACTAGTGAGGCTGGTTGCAGACGCTATTGAGATATTACAATAATGGGAGGATTGTTATTAAAATAATTAGACGGTTCAATTAATAATTCGACACTGAAGTTAAAATTCTCATTGTTAATTTTTAAATTATCTTATTGAGGAACTGATTATCCTGTCAATCAATTCACCCCTTCAGACTTATTTTAATGTTTCCATTTTCCGTTTATAATTATTTATTTTAATATGACGTTTATTATATTGTGAATTGTTTAAACAACTTCCGTACGTTATATTTCAATGTTTACACGGGGTGAAAGCGGGGAAATCCCCGGGGAGTCTCTGGAGTTGATCAAACGATCCCGAGAAATGAAAATATCGACGACTACCATTTCCGAGGGTCTCGGAGTAATTAATAATTAATTCTTATTTATTATTTTTCGACGTTTCAGGTGGACTTCGCGGACATCAAAATACCGCCGAACCTAGACATTCCGAAGCCCCGGGTTCTCCCGGAATTCTCTCGTCTCGCGCACGGCCTGCGGAGCGGGAACATCAGCATACTCGACAGCAAAACCATTTATATACCGAATTTGCATTACGACGGGGCCGGACCGGACGCCTACTTCTGGGTTGGCACTGGCTCTGAGCCCAATATCATGGGCACCAAAGTCCCAAATGAAATTGGAAGGTAAAGCCGATTAAAAAGCCCAGGCCCGGGAAATTGCAATCAATCTGACGCTCAATGTTTATTCGGATATTTTTCAGTTTGACGAAATTGCGGGGATACCAGGGGGAGGATATTGAAATCGTGCTTCCCGGGAATTTGACGGTCTTTGATATTGACTGGCTCTCGGTCTGGTGTGTCCAGTATAAACATAATTTTGGACATGTAATGATACCGAAGGATTTGGACGTGCCGCCGGCGTTGGGGCAGACCAAAATTACGGTGAGTCACTGAATACTGCACCGAAAAATTTAAACGTAAATTACGCGGGGCGGGGCTAGTCTGGGGCGATTACACTATTTTCTTTGAGCAAAAGAAACAGACGCGAAAGCTACTTTTTCCACACGACGAAAAATCTGCTATTATTATTTTTTTATTTCGTAACAAATTTATAATTATAATTTATAAATTGTTCTGATGGATAATTCCATCCAATTGCATTTTTCATTTTCTCTATTTTTTTTGCTCGGTTCTATATTAAATACTGCCGTTAAAAGTGAATGTAGTGATTATTTAATAGTATAAATACACTGGGTGATTAATTTAGAAGAAAAAATCTCGTTAATTACGAAAGTCACTGAGAACTTCACCCTAAATTGATGTATAATAGTATATTTTGTAGCAGGTGAAAAAAAAATGGTTTTTGGTGAGTGGGAGGTTTATATCAGGAGCCGAAGGCGAGGGATATAATCTCCAGAGTCAAAAACCACTTTTTTCACGAGTTACGAACATAATTTTCCATCTCAAGGTGTCGAAAAAGTACTTTTTCATCACGTTGCGTTGAAAAAGTAACTTTTCAGTCACTCGACGCGAAGCGGAGGTGGAGATGAAGAGTTATGTTCGTAACTCGTCAAAAAAGTGGTTTCTGACTCGTGGGATTATATCACGAGCCGAAGGCGAAGGCGAGAAACCTCCCGCTCGCCAAAAACCATTTTTTTTCACTTGTTACGAAATATACTATTTTATCATGCTGTGTCGGAAAAGTAACTTTTCAGTCACTCGACGCGAAGCGGAGACATTGAGATGAAATAGTATATTTCGTAACAAGTGAAAAAAAAATGGTTTTTGACTCGTGGAATCGTATCACTCGCCTTCGGCTCGTGATATAAATCTCCAACTCGCCAAAAACCATTTTTTTTCACTTGTTACGAAATATACTATTTCATCTCAATGTGTCGAAAAAGTACTTTTCCGACACAGCGTGATGAAAATAAATATATAATTGTCAATCACACTTGATCTGATTAAATATTTATAATTAACTTTGGAATAGCCGTCATGGTGGTACAATCCCGTAAGTAAAAAAAAAATGTTAATTAAATTGTTGTTATTTTTTGTCTCCTCTGATTTTTGAAACCAATGATTTCATGTAGTCCTCCCTCGAGCGAGGGAAAAAAAATTGATAAATAAATCTCCCCAATTCAATTTGTTTGATAATAATAACAGACGAGCAATAGCCCTCCAATCGGCGCCGGGGGCCTAGGAGCTGGTGGACAAGAATTAACCAACTGCAAAGAATTATTGGACGGTCGTGTTCAAGTGCAGTGGGAAGTTATGGGTGAGGACGTATACATTCGGGTATCAGGGCGGATAAAGGAGGATCAGTATGTCGCTTTTGGTCTATCTGGACGTGAGGGTAAAGCAGCAATGGAGGGTGGCGATGTGGTGGTAGTCGGGTACGACAAAAGAAAGATGAAGTTCATTGCTGAGGATTACTACATGTCGGATTTGGCACAGTGTGACGGTAGAAAAGGAGTTTGTCCCGATGAGAGAGTTGGCGGCAAGAATGATGCTGTTTATATCGATGGAGGGAGAAAAAATGGCATCACTACTGGTATGTACATTCGAGGGTGGCCTTTATCCGCAGTCGTCCTCAAAAAAAAAAATTTCTTCATTGAAGAAGATAAAAATATAATTAAACAAAATATAATTAAACTTGCTAACTCCTGAATTTTAATTTTTATTTACAATTCTCTACCTGTCAACAATTGTCAACAATTGTGTCCCTGTCAACAATTGTTAACAATTGTGTCCCTGTCAACAATTGTTAACAATTGTGTCCCTGTCAACAATTGTCAAGAATTTTGTCCCTGTCAACAATTGTCAACAATTGTGTCCCTGTCAACAATTGTCAACAATTGTGTCCCTGTCAACAATTGTCAACAATTGTGTCCCTGTCAACAATTGTTAACAATTTTCTCCCTATCAATAATTGT
>JAPYZM010009613.1:0-12363 GCA_030522845.1 Psyttalia concolor | reverse complement strand
GATTTTTTCTCTTTTCGAAAATCAATCCGTGAAGGGTTGAAAGGGGTGGAAATTTATTCATATGATTTTGGAAGCCATTAAAGTTAGAAATTTGAAAATATCTGTGCTTGGCTTCTTTTTCGAAATGAACAAAGCCAAATTTTTGCTGTAATTGACTGAGTGATAACCTAATAAAAATGCATAATGATTTAATTTATCTTGACATATAATAAGAACAATACGAAGAAATTCATTAATGGAGAAATGCTACTGAAAAAATAATGAAAAGGAAATAACATACTTGAGCCATTGAACGAATCCAAAATTCAAAAATGTATACGATTTTCAGCAGAAATTTTCATTTTTAACTTACCGATAGGAAGTTATTAATTTCAAATTCAACTTTTGACAATTCATTTTTAGATATTGTAATCTTGTAAATATATTAAGGTTCACAGAGAAGTCACAAGGGTCACAAGGGGGTAATCAAGGTGTGACAAGTGTCACAAGGGTAAAAAATTCGTTTTATCCATCGCGAGTGAATAAATATAATGAAATATTTTTTTAACTATATAAAAATTCAATTTAAACAATTATCCTTCCATAGAATTTTTTTATTTATTACGAGGAATTAATTCAGATTTTTTTTCCTCAGAAATTCGATTTTTTGGAGCGCCCCCCGTCGACTCGCGAAAATTTCCTCGTCGAAAGATTAAAAAGTAATCAACCGCATTTAATCGAATTATTAAAACCCACTGGTACATTTGATATCGAGCCGTTTGAAGTAATACACTCGTAACGTTTACCCGCCCCTTAATCTAATCCTGAGAATAATCTAAAATTCATGACAGACATAACTGCCAGGCGATGATATATCTGGCGGGGAATGGTGAGGGTATCCCCGGGTTTCGCGCCGCCCCCAGTCGCCCCCCTTCCTCACCCACCCCAACCCCTCATTCAGGCCGGCATGCGTCCGAGCGAGACAGACTGCAGCAATCGCGGGCATTATTATTTAATACCAAACAGGCGAGAATCCAAAATGGACTCTCACTATCCGTAAATCACGACATATTTCCCCGACCTCCTCCTGGCGATAAAAAATATTTAATAAAAATTACGGGGAGGGAAAATATTCCCCTTAATATTTTCCTCCTAATTCCCCCCACGAACACTCGAATTTCCCTTTAAAAAAAAATCCAGAAAAGTCCGATAATCCAATAATTGGGTCAAGCTATTGTTTATTCATTTTTTAGCGAAAACGAAACGATTTTGAAAAAAATGAGGGGCAATTTGTGTCACCACAGAGCAACAATCTTTAATAGATTCTCGCCAAGTTGAAAATTGGGCTAGTTGGTTGATTCGCAATTATTTTGTGGGAAAACGTGATACGCCGAGTGGGTTCCTTGTATCACTTATGATTGGACGTGGATTCGATGAAGGGATGAACGAGATGAGGATTTGACGCGAAACTGGAAACCTCAACGAATAGTAATACGTACACACGAGGTTAATATTCAACGGATTAACAAATTATTTCACCTCCGGATACACTTGGAATTTGGTTTAAGTTTACACTTCTGAGGTTGGATGGCGACTCCTCAAAATTCTGCTTCTTCTATTCGGTGTGGTTATGTCCTCTGTTTAGTATATGAGAGGCAAGCACCAGAACTACTCAAAATGAGTACAAATTTGTTGCTGATAGAAATTCCAAATGTGGAAAAGGAAGAGGGAGTAGGTCGAGGGTATTTACGACGAGAGAGGCAATTTCATTGGGTAAAAACTTAGGGCCAGGTTTTGGTTTAAGCTAACCATGGTTAACTCGTGGTCAAGTTGAAGTTAAGACCCCCCACCACTGAGGCCAGCCAATCAGAGATCTTAACCTTAACTTTAACCACTGTTTAATCATGGTTAGCTAATCCAAAAACTGGCCCTTAAAAAGGAGGGTGAAAATTCGACTGGAAAAATGAGGATCATTGCTTATTGGTTTCGGGACTGGGAAGCCCCGGGGTCCAGCGCCTGGGAGGAAGGGAGTGCTGGTCTTTGGTTGGGTCAGTTGAGGGACTCGGGAGACACGAGTCTAGTTGGAAGGAAGTACACATTTGGAAGGGATTAAGACTCATTCGTGGATTAGGATTAGTTTTATAGCGGCGAATTTTGAGGACGACACAAATTGCCTATAATAACCATAAGGAGAGGAAAATAAAACGATTGAGAGTTCGACGAGGTCGACGGATGAAAATACAAGTTTTTGGTATCTAGGGAATTTGATTTTCGAGGGTTTGGGGAAATTTGGGGATTTTTGGTAAATTGAGTCTTTACAACCTTTATTTTTTCTCAAGGCCCGCCAGGCAATAAATAACGGGATCGTCGAAGGAATGAATATGTCTAGACATGGATGGGGTGGACAATTTCTCTTAAAAATATTAATTTCAATATAAAAAAACTCATTGCGTGTGTTGGCAGGCAACACAATTGAAATTGTTGGCGAATTTTTTGCGGGTCTTGACGGGGGATGTTGAGAGTAATTTCTCGATTTACTCGGGATTTTTCGGGTTTTAGTGAATTAATGCTATTTATTCATTTGTTTAAGTCAGTCTAGAGTGAGCGATGACTACTCCAGGATCAGCTGCGTCGTTTCTCCCCCTTCCGAGTGGAGAAATACGGGAATACAATTAATAAGTGCTCCTGCGGTCTGGATGTTTCATCGCTTCGAGGGGTGGAAACATCCCCGTCGTTATTATTCCCTTCTCACTGTAATTGATAGTCGTACAATCGGTTTCTGGGGATATTATAGAGCAGTTAGCGAATGATTATCATGCCGAGGGAATTGTGTGGCTTGGGGAGTATTGGGGAGGACTGTCGCCGTCGGCGAGAGGTCTTCCTCTCGATTTTCGGGACTACTTCGGCTTCTTCGAGTAAAAAAAAATCGAAAATGAGGATTCTGAGCGATAAAATTCACACGGAAAAATATGTAGCCCCAGAATTATATATTTTATATCTAATCGCCTCAGTTTATGGACCAAACAATCCAAACCATCCTAACCGTTTAAAACAATTTCAAATTTTCCTCATTACCCTCAGTAAAAAAAATTCTATTACCGAATAGAAATATTTCTAAATTATTATTATTTATTTAGTGTTTAGTTTATTTATTTTTATAGTCGATATTTCATTTTTATTGCCGGATGGGCGTTATGGGGTTTTTCAAACCGAGCCGAAGGCGAGGTGGCCAACCACGCGAGCAAAAAACCCCATAAGGTACCGTCCGGCATAATATTTTGCCCTAGTGATTTTAGAGTTTTCGAGGTTGGGAAGTATGTAATACCAATTCCCGGGCGAGAAAGCACGGCAAAAATATTTTATCGATATTTATTTGTTTAATTTGTTAATCGTGGGGGTGTTAATTAATTTGACAGAGGAATTTTATTTCTCTGTAGTTGCCTGTCATTTCAGATCTCGAAGAGCGAGCGATGTTTTCGCCTCCGGGCGTTCCTAATGCCGAATCAATTCCGGTAATAGTGTCGCATTCGAGAGAAAGGACGAGTTGGCGTCGGGGGACGGCCGGGGTTGGGGGCGGCTGTGACCCGAGGATGTCTCCCGAAGACGCGGGGATACGGGTCATTACAGCACCTGTCCCTGTGTGTAGTTGTATCCCGGAATACAAGCGAACGAGGGGGAAAAGTGCCCGGTGAAGGCATCTAATGAAGAGAAGCAATCACTTACGCCAAGTCGTTCCGGGACTCCACTAGGAATACGTTTATCCCCCAGCGGGGGGACGCGCGCACTTTACGCCTTTTCATTCCCTTTTCTTATGACCCCCCGCGCCCGGCCCGGTCGCACTTTTATCCCCATCTCCAGGCCCTTATGTCGAGTGAGAATGTCCAGAACATCTCGAGCTCCCTCGGGCTGGTTTTATTTTTATGCCCGCCTCGGTTGTTCAGCGAGGACGCCAGCCTCTCCGTAATTGCGATAACATCCGTCGATTGAACGTACTCACCTGGCACCTGGGCTGGATTTTTTTTTTTTGGCGACTGGGGAGTCGCGGGGAGAGGGGGCTTAGGGGGTGGGAGGAATGGAGTTCTACTTCTCAATTTGGGATTTTTGGAGTCATTCATTTGCGAACGCGGGAGTGGAGACGCGAAAGTCTAGGGAATTTTTTTGACTTTCCGCCGGCGGAGTTATCGCAACTTGAGGTGTCTAGGGAGTTTTTTTTTTGGGTCAAATTCTCGGGGAACAATTTTTAGTTGGAATTCAGAGGTTCTGTTGTCCTCTCCATTTATTCGGCAGGAGTTGAAAATGGGATTTACAGGTCTAGAGGTGTAAAATAGACTTCAATTTTTCAATTTTTGATTTCTGGAAATTGAAACTGAGACTCAAAAATGAATTCAAAAAATTCGGAATACCAATTGTAGCCTTGGAAATCAATTTCCAGAATTTCTTTTCACTTCAAATTCTCGGGAACAAAAATCAAAAGTGGGATTAAGAGAGTCAATTGTCCTCTCCACTGATTTCGCAGTCTTCAGAGCAACTATACTTTATTTTCTTCGTATATTAAAAAGATGAATTTACATTTTTGAATGATCGACGTGCAACATTTAGATTCGCAATAGAATGACTCAAAAGAAAATGACAAATGAGAGAATAACATCTGGAAGTATCGTGGCAAACAATAATTACAACAAAAGTTTTTTATATCGATTACCTAGTTTTCATTCATCGTAGGATATAATACAAGTGTTTTTCCTCTTTCGCTATTAATTAAGTGGCGAGATAAATACCCTAGGGACCCCCCCCCCCCCATTCTCTCATTTTATTTTAAACAATTGCGTATTTGCTGGGCTCCTCGGAATACAGAATGCGTTGACGAGACGTCGAAGATTATTGACAAAAAAAATCCGGGGGATTTTATGAACTCATTTCTCAGTCAATTCGCGTCGGGGAGAGGATAAATCAGGTACAAGGAACAGCCCGAGAGGTTCAAATCCTTCGGCGGACTTACTTCCCCTGAACAATTCGACCTTAATCGAAAAAAAAAACTTATCAACAATTTTTAAGGGCCGAGTGTAATAATTCGTCACCTCGCAATCTGCGTCACTGATTACTCGTGAAATGATAATCAAATCCTGAGCAGACATAATTTCCGACCTGCAGAAATCATTCACGGAGGTCGGCAATTATGTTTGATTATGATTTAATAATGATTTTTCTTGTGATTAGTCACGGGGATGTTGAGGCTCTGAACAATTACAGCCGGGCGTTGATTATCGTCATTGGCCTCTAACAATTACCAAACAAAAATAAATCGTAAATATTGAGTCAGTAATTTGTAATTGCCGTCAACTGGTCAGTCCTACAAGTCAACAATCGAGGAAAATTAATCCCAAATTGCGAGAGGAAAAAATCGAATGAGCAGGGGAAAAAAAATGGACGAATGCTCCAAAGGATGAGAACCCACTCCGAAAACTGCCCGCACGAAACATTACGATTAAATATAATATATTCCGTATAGTAATTAAAAATATTGTAACGTAGTATTAATTAAGAAGTATGTTAAATAATTATTTAATCGTGGATATGGCTCAGTCTATTACCAGTTTCCTGCAACAGCAATAAAGATACGATAATATATTTACTCGTGTGGCTTTTTTCATTTGTCAACTGATCTCCTGGACTCCCCGTCCCCCGATACGAATTTTTCTTTCTCACTTTTAAAAGGTCAAAGCGTTTGACGGCCCCCGGACTTACGTCCGCTCTTCATTTATTTATTTATAAATATTTACTTTGTTTACTTTCGTCCGGACAATTCTTTGAATGGTTTGGAGACTCTGAAGGGCAATTTTATCGTTCTAATTATTTTTTGTTTGTTAATCGAGTGATTCTTTCGTAGACCGAGCCACTTTTACTCCTCTTTTGCAAGAGTTTTCTGCTTTCAATATTTTTTAGTCAATTTTTACACTACCACTACGAGAATTATTCATCTGCAGCAAAAGTCAATTGATCAAACTCTTCAGTCCTTCGGGAATATAAAAAGTCTTAATATCACAAAATGAGTGCGGGCAGAGCGGCCGGGGCCAGAGTGAGGGGAATCAGCGGATTTTTCAATCGCAGATCCGGGGGATTGAGTCAGGAGATGACGCGAATCAACGGTTTTTAATCCCCAATCTTCGACGTCGCGAGAAGGTTGACATTTTTTTGGGGAATTTGACGAGAATTTGGAGAAATAAAAATAACCTACTTGATTAATGCCATCCCATTCTACCCCAATTTCAGTAATAATTGTTTATTGAGAGCTTCCTGGGGAGCTCTCGTTGCAGTTCGACTACTGGACGATTGAGAGAGGAAAGAAAAGTTGACAATTTGTCGAAGGTTAAGAAGCTTCGGGGCTCAATCACTCCTCATGTTTCATTGTTTTTCAACCGTTCGATCGTTGGAGACTATCTCGGAGGTATAAAAATCATCGACAGCACATCCTGGTGATTTTTTCGCTCTCATTAACAAATAAAAATCGGTAAAAAAACGAGAATTTTGTGATCATTTTTCCTGGCCTACTCTCCTTAACCTCAAAAAATCGCCAAATTCTCTACCAAAAGTTGTTGGTAGCCGAAAAAATTCAGTGGACTCCCTGGGAAATCTCAGGGGAGCCTTCGAAGATCGTCAGACGTCCCAGGAATTCAGAATGAAACCCAGAAAAAAATGAAAAATCAATTCTTCGATGGATCAGCTGACATTTTCAAGTGAGTAAGCCGTCAAAAAATATCTCAAAATTTTCAATTCCAGTGGAATCTCCCCCTCGAAGACCCAAAAGATAATCCGGAAAATCCTTGGTACTTGTGAGGCCCCAAAACTGTCTAATTCAATAGTTTTAATAAACAAAAAAACTGCTCTTTGACAAATTCTCCATTTTCTCTAAAAAAAAAAACCAAAATCCGAATCGTTGTTGCGCGAGTACAAATGAACGACTGATTTTCATAATATATTCTCCCATAGATTTCACGTCATAGATTCAAAACTGTGAGTAACTGTTCCTAAAAAAAGTAAAATTACAATAAAAACGACAAATAAAACTGCAAATATGTGATCTGAAAGAAAGAAAACAAAGAGAAAAAAAAAAGGAGTGAGTTAATTTTAATGATTGAGCCATTGATGATTTTGCACTTGTCACATAGAAATGGAATTATCGAGTAACCTAGTATCACAATATACGAGTTATTTTATTTATTAAATTTCTCTCAAATTGTTTATCCCTTGAAATTTACGAACGGAATGGCACAGAATGGACGTGTCCATTGAATAATTTCATGCAAAAATATGGAATATCATGACATCTCTCACGTCTGTCACATTTTATTTCAGTTTGTACACAATAATTAAACCCCTACTCATCTACTAATTGATCACGTGTCACGTAAACATTAAAAAAAATGAAAATAAATCACACCTAATTCGTAGTATTCGTAATTGTAAAAAGAACGTGCCTAAATTTGACTGTCAAACCTCGCGAAGAACGAAAAATCACCCTCAATTTTTCATCACTCACATCGCCATAAAAATCTCTCGTTCATTATAATCACTACACCCTAACAATCCTAGCCCCCCCCCCCCCCCCCCCCACCCCCCACACGCCTACCTCACCACTCCCTCCCCCCCCCCCCACCCCCCCCCCCCCCCCCCCCCCCCAGTACTTGAAAAATCCTAAGTTATTGACCTATCTCACGCCAATCCCCCCGCACGCCCCCGGACAAAAATCCACTCGCACAGTTTCCCCAGCGATCGACTAAAAACCAAAAATTTCAATTGATTTATTACAATATTGGGCTAAAAAAATTCTCTCCACAGCACGTTGAACTCTATAACGTGATATCTATGTCTTACCTAGCGATCTAATAAACAAGCCTACCTGGAAAAAAGAGTTATCTATCTACTGTCAAGTGCCGACTCCCCTTACAATTTCAATTCTCCTACTTTGACAATCAGTTATAAACGATTTTAATCGCTTGTAGCGCGACCTGACGAGCATTTAAACAAATGCTGAAGGCTTAAACAAACAAAAAAAGGGGGCGAAAAAAAAAGTAGTTTACAATTGGGTATGACGTTATCGAAATATTGTATTTTTTAAACTGTAAAATTGCAAGAGACGATACCTCGAATTGATCTCTTTCATTAAATCGAAAGTGTATTTTTTTTTTTTTATGTCATGAACCCTCCCTCCCCACCCACCCCACCCACCCACCCCGTTATCGCGGCCATTTTATTGGTGATTAGTCGTTGACTCGGTCCACCAAATCCCTCTCGTAAATTCAATAATTCTCATCCTTTTTTTTTTTTATCAAGCTTTTGGCGTTCGTTATTTTTTTTATTTGTGTCTTTTATTTATTTTATTTATTTACTCTGTCTCAATGGTTTATCTCAGATCCCTGCGGCAGCCACGTGTGTAGCCGACAATCCGCAAATTTTCCCCGCCCTCCCTCCCTCCCTCCCTCCCACCCCCCACCCCATTTTGGGCTGGACACTGGATTGCACCGGTGGCCATGACGTATTTTGACACTCAACGACGAACTCGTTGCGTCGAGGATTTTGATGAGAAGAGGCCGTGGTTTCACCCACCCACCCTGTCCACCCGTTTTCTATATTCCCCGCCCATCCCCGATCGGCCTTCCCCATTAAGTGGCCGTCTGAAAAAAATTAATAAATTTGTTACCAGCGATTTTCGTTTACGACAATAACGATCAAATAAAGTTCCAGATTTATTAGGGTAAAAAAAATTGAAACGGGGATGAATTTTAAATAATTGTTGAATTTATGAGCTTTCAAAAGAGTCGATTCATTAATTTTCAAAAAATCGATTAATCGATTTTTTCAAAAATTCGATTAATCGATTTTTGGAATTCGATAAATCGATTTTCATAAATTCGATTAATCGAGTTTAGAAAATTCGATTAATCAACTTCCAAAAAATTCATTAATCGATTTTTAAAAATTCGATCAATCGACTTTCAAAAATTCGATTAATCGATTTTTGGCCTTCGATAAATCAATTTTCAAAAAATCGATTAATCGAGTTTAGAAAATTCGATTAATCAATTTACAAAAAATCCATTAATTGATTTTTAAAAATTCGATCAATCGACTTTCAAAAATTCGATTAATCGATTTTTTAAAATCGATTATCAAAAAAATCGATTAATCGATATTCGATAGTTAATTCTATAATTATCTCGAATGAATTCTCAAACATACACTCGACATAGAATCGATTTTCTGAGATTCGATTATTTCCTCACAAATAGAACAGAATCCATAGAAATCTCTAAACTCTCAAAATAAAATAAAAAAATACAAAAAAAAAAGCGCGGCGCTGGTAAAAAATAAAAATATAGGAACATGAAATATCCATTCTCACCAATATTCCAAAATAAATAAATAAACATTAATAAACTCACTAAAATCAGGCGGGGTCCTTCAGACTCCGTACATATTATGAAGTCGTTCGCCCAGTTGTGGTGGAAATTGATCAGAGAATCTTTTCCAATTATCAGCTCCCACTTGATTCTTGAAGCCATGGAGAATCTGAGGAGCAAATTATCAAAAGGTATGAGTGAAAATAAAATAATTGTCACCATGAAGGCTTTGATCAATCAGATCAAACAAATAAATTAATTCAAGTGAACAAATGTACCAGCTGGTGCATTACCTCCATTTGTTCGGCAGTTTTAATCTAAGAAAATGAGATTTTTCTAATCACCTTTTGGAACATATCCTTCAGATCCTCGCGTGGAGTAACCCAAGAGGCCACAGCATCACAGAAGAAGACAAAATCCGGAACAACACCAGCTGGATTGACGGTAATCATCTGGCACATGCCTCTGAATGCCGAGTCTTTCTCCTCATTATCGCGTATATTTCTCAGCGAAATGCACCTATCGATAAACAATTATTTCAAGTGTACCTGAAGACGCCGGCGAAGCCGGGCGAGGTCGTCAGAGCAAAATGGAGTCCTCCCTCGCGGCGAAACGATTGAAAAATCCCAAGTGAAAAGCCGAAATAAAAACAATTCCACTTCCTCGACAACTGCACACCCTTTACAACAAATAAAAAACCATTCCAAGGACTCCATTTTGCCCCCTCTCCCCACCATATCAATATAAATATTAAATTGAAGAAGAAGCTATTGCTTGACTTATATCCAACACAATTTGTCAGTCACGTATGATTTAGGGAGACTGTAGCCCTGGTCTAACAATTGAATCCACCAGCAACGGAGATTGACCAGAAAAAAAAAAATTAAAAATAAACAAATATGATAATTATTTGTTGGAGTGAAGCGAGAGGTGCCAAAAAATCCCCGGCTAACCTAGAAAAATTCGGCCAAATCCAGTGGGCCCTGAGAAAGCCCCCGAGCACATCTCCATCCACTCCAACAAACGAGCAGATGACAATGAAGCACACGTCTCCGAGGATTGTAAAATTTTGCCAAAATATCCCCCGATAATTGTCTGTTAACCAATTGAACAAAATGTACCAACTCAACATAACGACTTGGCCATTAAAAGGGCAGGACTCATTGAGTGAATAAACAAAAATAATATACACAATGACTAATGAAAAACCGAACAATTAATACTCCCTCCCTCTGGCTAAAACAATTGAATTTGACATGTGTAATGAGTGCCTGCACAATTAAAATTCACCCAAGCCGCCGATAATCAATGAACAAATTAATTAACCATAAAATGTGCTAATAATAAAATAGAAATATAATTAATAGAATATAATAATAAAGAAATTTACACACCACTGTCGGACAAACTGCTGTAACATGGGGGCGACGTCTTGGGGACACACATAACCTAGGCGACCGATCGTTATCGCTATTTGCGGTTTTTTTCAGTTTTTCGTAAGGTAGACAAGTGAAGTGAAGTGTAGTGAAGTGACCGGAAACACAAACAATAAGACAAACTGATAGCCAACCAACAATCAACTCAGGTAAATACAATATGCTTACAATAATGTTAAATTAAAAGAAATTATAACAATTATTATCCAATAATATCCTATCACTTCAATCGTACTCATTTTTTAATCTTATCCCTGGTTCTGGGGACGGGGGGGGGGGAGGGAGGGAGAGGTAACAATTGAAAATTGAAGGGGGTGGGTACTTAGGGCTATTGTAATGTTTAAAGTAATCCAAGTTATAGTCGAGCAATTACTGGAGATATTGAAATGTGAATTGAAGTTCTGGTGAAATGAAATTTCTTGAGAACTCATTCTCCCAGATTACATTGTCCAAGCACTTGGATAGCCTTAATTACTCTCGTATGGATCATAATAATTAAATGTTTATCCAATTATCTCTCCCCTTGGTCAATCAATTTTTTTCCACCCCTGGAGGAGCCCTCGGAGAGGGGAAAACAATTGATTCTCCCGAGGTTGAAGGTTAGTTTGTGATCCACACGCGAGGACACTTTTACCAGTGTAAATTGACTGAAGACACTTTAAATAAATGACAGTAATAAATTATAATCACTAATAACATTATCAATTGTTATAAATACAAGAGGCATCTGCACACCACCGAATAAAAAACAAAGCGCACGTAGAGTGGACTGAATTTATCACTGAGTACACCTGTTAACCTAGATCTGTCGTTAATCAGCTGATCAAAAAGTAATTGTCCTCATCAAATTAAAAATGAAGGAACAAATATTTTCATTTTTACTTTTTTTTCTAATAAATAAATGAGGTTACATATCTGTTGAGATGCTGTGTAAATAAAATTAATACATTGTTCACTGGAAATCAAATGAAAGTACATGGTCGCTCAGTCGGGGTGAACAGCGAGTGTATGACACCACTTAATAATTATTATTATTTAAAACAATTGTTTAAGACTCACCGGTATTCTCCAGAAGGGTTTTCGGTGTGTTGGGACGATTTATTATGTCGATCAGCTGGGTTATTATCAGAGGAATATACGAGGTCGTGTCTTGCCCTGTGAACATGAAATGTTTTATTTCACTGGATTAATTAGTTAATTAATTAATTGTTGACGGGATAATTTATTTCGCTGGGGGAGGATGATTTTTCAGGGAACGTCTCGGGACTATTGTCGATAGATCCGGAGGAGCAGGAAATTATCTCCCGCAGCAGTAGATAAGAGGGTTTATTCAAGTTTTATAAATAAATTTATAAAATACGGAGAGAAAAAAATAATTGGAATGTTTATGTCCCAATGGAGTCACTAACGCCCGGGGAATCATGTGTAATAGGAGAGAGGCATCGAGAGTCTCGAATGAGCACTCGAATGGCACTCGAAGGAAATCTCGAATGCTAATCGATTTTATGAAAGTTGAAGCGAATCCTATATGGAATAAGAGAGAGGCATCG
>JAPYZM010009572.1:0-10496 GCA_030522845.1 Psyttalia concolor | reverse complement strand
TCGATTTTGTACTGAGCTTTCGATACAAATTCTTGAAAGATCAATTGCAAGATGTAATAGTGATAATTAATACCAGTAATACTAGTTATTTCAAAAGATTTCTTCGGTGGATGAGAAAATATTTTAACTGCTTCTGAGTTAAAATTTGGTAGAAGCTTGTAGTTTTAGTTATGCATGTGTTTTATGTAAGCTGCGGATTGTCAGAAGCCTTGACGATAGTTTGCTTGGTAGTTTTCCATAATATTGAAGTTTCACAAATTCCCAAATTCCGATCATGAAATTTGGTTGATATTTAGGATCGTATAAATTTGTTGGATGATTCATAGATTTGGCGTTCAAAAAGATTTCGAAGAAATTATAAATACATTCCAATCCATCGTTTCACTGTTACTCATTTAATCGTAATTACAAAATCCGTCGAAATACGGCAACGAATGAACTGTATTCGGCGCAAAACTATATTCCCAAGCAAGCCTTATATTAACTAACAATGTTCGCGAATTAAAAATTGCTGATAATAAAAATAAATAATCTCTTATTAAATACTTAAAAAGGGTATGTAATAATTATTATCGCAAAAATAGGTTTAATTTTGAATAAGGGTATTTGAAGACAAATATTTTCTTGCATGATCGATCTTCTTCAGTTAAAAATTTCGTTATTGAATGCAGAATGATTATTCGTATTTGAAATTTTCGTACATTCAAACGAAAAAGAATGGTTAGACTAAAAATACACCATTTTTCAATAAATTTCTCTAACGCGACTTCATTTGTTCAATAATTTTTGTTTCTGGAAAAAATTAAATTTCTTGGAGAAAATTGGAATTTTCTCCGGGTAAGCTGATATTTTGTGATCAATTTTCAAGACGTAAGTTTCGAAAAACAAATGAAAACATAAAAAAAAAGTTCTCTCAGTGTAGACAAGAAAAATGTCAAAAAATCAAATATGCAGCACTTCCGCCTTTTTTGGAATTTGGTATGGATTTAGTTTGTTTGTAGATTAAGAATTAAAAATCGTTTGTGTCGGAAACGTTCATGTAAGCACCCAACGTATTTATATCCGCAACATTCTCCGTCACTGATATTTTAATAATATTCAAGCTCGATTTGAAAATATTGATATTTATTTAAGTTAAGATGAAAGTTTGGGTGGCGGGATACCTGCACCGCATAATTACAGAATTGGAAAATAATAATATCTAAAAAGTGTCATATCGTTTCCTTCATTTTCATCTTAGAGCATTACCACGTTTTTTACAACAACGAATATATGCATTTTTCTACTGAACATTCTTTGGACGGATGGCAAGGCAGGTGTAGAAAACAATATCCTAAGATCAGCAGGTGCCATAGGTAACATGAATATTTCTTTTAATTTCTATACGTCGAGAAACACGTAGAAGTTCCCCCAGAAGTCTTGTTTGGGCCAACAAAATCAATATTCAATAATTACCGAAAAAGAATTGGTTTGGCTTAGGCTTAACGGTTTGAAAATGGTCCTTTTTTAGCCTGAAAATACCCTTCTATAGAAGGAAATTTATTAAAAATTGAAAGATAAATAAGTCAAATTTTAATAAAAATTATCAATCTCCATGCACTCGTACCATGTTCGTCATAAGAGAATGCAAACATGGTACCAGTTAAACAAAGCTAGGTAGTACTGTTTTTGACTATTTTTTAATAGACAATTTGGTTGGCATAAGTCAGACTTTTTGAAGAGCGAAAGGGGCTTTTGGTTTATTTTTCTCACAGTACACAATGTATACTGTGAGAAAAATGTAAATGTATGTAATCTCATCATCAACTCTCATTACAACACTTACCAAAAATATTTGTGTGAAGGTGTTTCCTTTTTTTCTTCATCTAATAATATACATATATAATTATAATTCTTATAATTCTTCTTCTTCACGTTAATTTCCAATGGGATTAATATTACAATCAAGACGTTGACAAGTTCAATGAATTTACGTAGACATACTAAGTATTTACTCAATTATAAAAGGAAATGAAAGAATCAATCGAAGAACCATTCGTTCCTATTTAACGACACTTAAATGCCCAATTTATGGGAAAAAGGGACTCCGCCGAAAGAGGTTTTTTAAAACTAAAACTTCATTTAATAAATCTCAAAGCAGCATATGTGGATGATTACATCCATTCTTAGTTGAATGACTAACGTCATTCAATTCCACATTCGCGATGTTGGGGATGAACCAATTAATTTTAAGTTCGGACCGAATTCCTGTAAAATTTCATTTTCTCATCACATCCCCTTAAAATAGAATCAAATATTTAATTACCCCGATGGTTGGGGGGACCAGGTACCTCTCCTCCGGACATCGAATTGCAGCGGTGAGCTGAGTTAGTACTTGGATGGGTGACCATTGATGAACATTTGGTAAATGAGTTTAGTATAGGTGCCCCTGACTAAATCTAATGAAACTTGATGAACATCTAGGTTTCCGTACCTCAAGGTTGAATCTGAAAACTGCTTTTTGGGGGAAATGATTTGTGTAGGTTAATAGCGATCCGGAATCATGAACACATCAACCCAAAAGGTGTCTGAGGTTACCTTGATAAACATGGGCACGGTTGTGACCATTTCGTCAGTTTATGACTCAGCTTCGTAAGGAACGAGCAGCATACTGGTGAGGTGCAGACAAGCAGTGTTTTGATAAAGTATTATTAAGTGTCCATGCTGAGGACCTATAGTCACCTCCTCACCAAATTGATTCAGTGATCCCTCAGACAATCTGACCTATTCGTGAAGACCTTTAATCTTCAATTTGAAGATTTTTTTACTAAACGAAGAGCCGAACGTGTTTGATGGTTTGATTGTGTGAAAGATCGCTTGGGATCAATTTTGTCATCATCTTTGTCCCTTGTCTATGTTTGTGTCAACAAGTGTTGTCTTTGGTGAGGCATGTATTTTTTGAATTCGTAACCCCCAACATGGGTAATTCCAACAAATGGAGGTTTAGAATGAACTCTGGAACCGCGAAGACATGATTTCTTTTCAGATTCAATTTCAAGGTCTAGGCGGACTCATACTAGATATTTACCGAACATTTCTCTCGCACTAAAATTACGGACGGCAGACACGGTGTAGTGGCTAAGTGTCTTCATCGAGCCAGTATGACAGATGAATACATTCGGGCACTGCCCAATCGGTTGGCTGTGCGACTGGGGTGTTACATGATTTGCGTGCAGTCCTAGCTCGAATGGGGCACAGCTAAGTGTAAAATGGCCATGATACCGCAGATAATAAGGAGAGTAAAGAAAGGAGTGGATGTAGACTAGAGAATAGATTTCAAGTCAAGAATTACGTGGATAAAACCAATGAAATAATAATTTTTTTTAAATAATTACCATGGTATGACACAGTTTGTCTTGATAAATTGTCTCATTTGTGAAATAATCAGTTTTATTAGTGAAAATTATCGCAAATGTAGAGCTTGTGAAATCACAATAACAGAAATATTTACCACCAGTAGTTAATCCATCAGTTCATTATCTTCTTAATTTTGTTGTTTCAGTATTCGCGGATATATTGGATTATATGATCCGAGAATACTCGCGCTAAACATAACCATAGAAATTCTTAAATTGAGACATGCTAGTAATCTTTCGACTTTTAATATTGTGAGCATAAAAAAATGTCATTTTTGGTAATTGTTAATGAAAAAGTTACTTAACTCAAGTGAGATATAGCTGAAATGAAATTGAAATTATGATCTATCCCGTAATAGAGGCATTTCATTTGACTCCTTTTAAACCCTCTGACCTCGGCATTAACTCTCTCTTTCAAGTTAATTGGAGGAGATGGGCGTGGTATTGTGACTGCTCGGTGCCTTGAACCAAAAATAATTCTCGGTAAATCTGAAAATCACTTGAGCTTTGTATGATTATCATATGGTGGCGCTAGAAAGTATTTAGAAGTTAATCACGAAAATTCACATAATCATTTCTCTTTGCACACAATCTCATTTTCAATGCAGACAGCTACTTCGGTTCGGAATTCCATATATTTTTCCTTGCGCGTCGGCGTATCATGCTGATAGTCGTAGAGCTAGGTCTCTTATGCGGTATGATGCTCCCACAAGAATATCTCCCACTCTTTTCTTTTGCCTTCAAACGCTTACCTTCAAGCCTCCGACCCCTTCCGGACGAACAAAACTGTACGCATCGTTGCTCACGTATACGCGTTGCAGTCTACCGAAAAAACTCAACGTTCAATGACTGTCCATGATAATATACTTTATGTGGAATTTTATTATGTATGGATTTTTTTTTCGGTAAGCCTGGGACGAAGTGAAACGTTTTGAGTCAACTTCAATTCCTTATCTATTCATGAATAGAGAGAGTCTCTATTAGAGACATTAGAATCTTAGAATGATGGCTACCTTCTGATTTGCCTCATCTTTCCCTATCTTTGTCTAATTCCAATGGATAATTTCCAGCGACGAGATGCTTTAATCGATTCCAATCAAACCCAAGTCCTGATTTGCAAAGATGACCGAGCTTCCAATCAAACTTGGAGGCCGAGGCTAGAGAAATCCAGGCTTGGGCCACAGTTTACAGCGAGCCTTATTGAATCAAAATTACGTATCTTTTCCGTAATTCTTGAATGAAACGTGGTGATAGGAAATTTAAAGTAAGTGCCACGTTTTTTTTATTGAAAAATTGGGGCATTTTTTGACTAAAGCCATAGTTTTTATCTGAATTGTCTAAAGAGTCACCCATTTCAGAATTTTTACTGGTATTTTCCCTCCATGTTGAACAGATTTTTCCGCTATTGACATTTCCTACCTGGAATTAATGTCCATGAGGTCCGGCGAAGCTCGAGAAGAACGAACGACTGCAGTCAATATTTGTTGAAATACTACTGGGTTTTAACGAGAACACGTCCGAATACATCAGGAATTTGTAGATTCTACAGATGTAAACAACCTATAAAGTTCTATCTCTGGGTGCGGTTTTCCTGCATTTTTAGAATTGCCGTTGAAGTAACTAGGCTAATCTTGTTAAGGTGCGCCTCCAATTAAGCCATTTTTTCGCCCGGATATAACTCGATTTGAAACAGATGTGTAATCAGGGAGACCATACATCTCACTTTCACGAACAATCTATTGACGAACTTCCTTTGTTACATTTTGTTTTTGTTAAACCATGTTGAATATCCAGAGCCGGGTACTATTTCATAACAACCAAATAAATACTATTTCCAGTAGTTTAGAACAATGAAATTCTATTCAAGATAGATATTTAAATTTGACTGTTTCAGTTGTACGCATATGTCGTCTTCAATAATTTTCTGGTCATTGTCATCCATTCGTGATATTCAAAGATTTCGGCTTTCGAAAGAGACTGTAGGGTTGATGAATTGATTTTACAAAACATCTAAAATCCGAGCCCCACGACAAGACGTTTGTTGGATTTTAGCATGTTCCTCAGATACAAAATTCACTGCCCACAAGTTCTTTATTATACTTTCGGATTTAGGAAATGGCCATTGATTTATTGCTGCAAGATTTTTCATATTGTAAAGAGGCCTTCCTCCCCCATGGAATTTTCCAGGGTTCGAGTACTCGAGGAAAATTATATTGGCCTCTTGGGTTGAGTGTGACCTGAGCTTCACTAGAAAATATCTCTCTCGGTTAATTCACAGCGAACATCCTTAGAGCGAAGTACCTTTTCACTGTGTGGAGTAAAAACTAAACTTTCAATGATAATATTCAGTGATAAAATACAAAGTATTTTTTCTTCATTTCTATTCCCATAATCCAATAACGTCGTTTGGTAAATGTTTAGTATGGGCCTACCTAGACCTGAAAATGGAAACTCAACTGTTCCGTTTCTACGGCTCCGAGTGTTCTGGCCCAACCTCCATTTGCTGGAGACGCCTGTGTTGGGTGCCGTAAATCACGAAAAAATACATACTTTACCAATCTTTGCGTGGCCTAAGACCAATAACGTGGTCGTGGTGGTGTCTGCTCCTAAAGGCAACACATGTTGACGCGAACCAGACAAGGGACAACACAAAGATGATGTTAAAAATGATCAACAATAATCTCTCTAACAGTCAAGCCACACAATTCCTCCTACTCTTCTGTCGGCAACAAAAATTGTGAAAACGTTCTTTTATAGAAGAAATAAATCTTCACGTATGGGTCAGATTGTTGGAGGGATCAAAGTATCATTTGGTGAGGGAGTGACGCTAGGTTCTCACCATGGGCACTAAATTGAATTTTATTAGAAAAAAAATATAATTCGTCTGCACTACACCAGTTTGCCGTTCGTTCTATGTGAAACTGATCCACAAACTGACAAAATCCAGGCGATGGTGCCCATTTCTGTCGAGGTGAATACCTTTGACAGAGTTTGTTTTCATATTTTTCATTACTCAGATCAATAACAAACCTACACAAATCATTCCAACCACAAGTAGCTGTCAGATTTGACCTTGGGGCGTAGAAATACAACATTTCACCAAGTTTCATTCAATTTAGTCGAGTGGACCTATACTAGGCATTCACACGTTCTTTTTGTATTTATCTGAAAGGACTTCATTTCATTCATACTCTGAAATTTTCATTGGCCATATTTCATCTATTACCAAACGAATTACTAGTTAACTAAGTATAGATATAAGTCGCTAGGTCCCGGATATCTCTGGCGGAAAGAGCACTCGTTGCATAATCAGAAGGTCCCGGGTTCGAATCCCGGTCTGGACTATCCATTTTTCATTTTATATTGAGAATAATTCTGGATCTGATGCTACCTATTCCAAAACCCATCTAATGGTTCCCTGTGAAGTCACAAAAATTTGCACGCTATATAAATTCCCTTTCTTGAAGTTAAAATACTATTCCAAATATGATGATATACATGATGAATTTCTGGTAGACTGAAAATTGAACCCTGTCACCGAGACTCAATTAAATAGTATATTATGCAACATGTGCGTAATGGCCCACGAGCCAAAAACACCATTACGCACAAGTTCCATACAATATTTTATGTCATTGTGCCCGTAACCCGCGATTTAACCGAGCGAAGCGAGGTTAGAATGGCGTGATTACGGGCACCTATGGCATAAAAATATATACCGCCGTGAAAAATGGTCATCGGACTATTTCCCAAGTAGTTATTTCTAGTTTAATTGAGAAATTACTTACAAGGAATTGTTTCTTGAAAGAAAACCTGCAAACATCTCACTTCCTCTTGTGTGACCATTAGAAGTTAGGTTATATGCCAGATTCTTGAAATTTTTCATTGAAGGTAATATATTATTATTCATATATGTATATCAATATACCAATTATTCATAATAATATATTACCTACTTGAAAATAATGTCAATATTATCGAATACTCGTAGAGAGGATGACTTGGTTAATTTTTCATCAATTTGATGGAGACCTTGGACTACATAGAATATGTTAACCTAACTTCACTGCTAGGCTTAGATAATACCTTCGATTCCCTTCTTAATCGCCATTGTGATTAATCGTCAAGTAGCGTGGGTCGACGAGCTCTGTCCCATCATGTCCCATCATGTCTTCTCATTCATTTGACAATGAGTAGATATTGAATGGATCCATCACATTGGAGATAAGTACTCTAATTGCGCAGAAGATCATGTTATCAACGACCATGGTTTTTTCAGTTCTGTCTTTCCGATGTATCTTCAAGGCATGTATTTATTTAACATTTTGACATCTCTTCAGAATAGTATATTATGCAACATGTGCGTAATGGTGTTACAATATTTTATGTCATTGTGCCCGTAATCCGCGATTTAACCGAGCGAAGCGAGGTTAGAATCGCGTGATTACGGGCACCTATGGCATAAACAATATTCTTTGCGCAATCCAATCTATATACATGAGGTGTATGATAACTGATGTGCGATATATAGTATAACCTAAAGATACATTTGAACAAATGAAATAACAACAAAACTTTCATAAAATCATGTGCCCGTAATCACGCGATTCTAACCTCGCTTCCCTCGGTTAAATCGCGGATTACGGGCACAATGACATAAAATATTGTATGGAACTTGTGCGTAATGGCGTTTTTTGGCTCGTGAGATTATAACACTCGCCTTCGGCTCGTATTACAACCTCCCACGAGCCAAAAACACCATTACGCACATGTTGCCTAATATACTATTTCTGCTTACTTATAATAGAGGTCTCCAATATGAGTGGATTAATTCAATTATTGTTTAAAATTATCAATTTAATTAAAATTTTTTTTTGTGTCGTCAATTTTCTATGAGTGACGTTCAGTACTGATTAATTTTTTCATGTCATATTTACAAATCCTTACAAAGTTTGACGAAATTTTTCTGCTTCAAATTACCGACATTAGATAATTTGTGAAGCGAAAGCATACGCCCATATTTCCCACCGATTTCGCCTAATTGAACTATGTAGTTAATGAATATTTTACTCTAGAAATCAGTGAAAGCCATCCTTCGAATTTTCTTTGTCTGTAAATTTTTCCATATGCACAATGGCTGTAATTTGTGGATATCTTCTCACATTAAAATTACAAGTTTACGGGCAGTGGTAGATATTCGGATAAAAATAGAAGTATCCTGAAAATAAATCGAACGTGTGTAGAAAAAAATGTTTGAAGTGTATGTGAAATGTGTGGACATATGTGCGAGGTATAAAGATACGATCGAAGTCGGGAGAGAAAATATACTGTCAACCTGGTGTGTATAGTTGTGGTTGTATCTGTCTAGCCGTTGCAAGGCCTTTGGTACACAGAAAAGGGGGTGCTCGAGAAAACTGGGGCACAGTTTGTGCTTCTACGGTACGAAGAAGTTTGTTGAAACCGTAACTAATACTTCAACAATCTCTAGTTATCCGTCTCCAAGTAGTTGTTGTTGTAAGTCCAAATGGTACCAGAGTAAGAGACGAAACATGAAGAAAAATTCAAATTCATTTATTGTGCTGCAAACCAACAACATATGCAGTTGAGCAATAAGAGTGACAGTTTCTTCAAGTAGTTTTATTTATTGTACTCCATCATTTCTTGTGATGTGAATTGAGATCATAAAGTGAGGTGAACCCTTGCAAATTGAAAAATGGTAATTGAAGCAATAATACAGTTGACTTCCCGTAACTCCTCACATTCGATGGTTACCCTCAAAAACTATGCTTTCGCGATTCCCACTTCCTTATACGGATTTATTTCAATATACGGGCTTGCCGACCAACCGAACGTAATACTTCCCCGCTCAGGCATGACGTCACCTGAGAATGGTGGGGGAGACATTCCCCGCCATTTCATTGCGCTCTTGAGTTAGAGATCGTAAGAGTTCAAGTAGCTCAACAGTTCCATACAATTTAAAGTTTTGTAAGCACTGCGATGAATTTTCTGGCAATGTGAGGAGATTCTGAATTGCAATACTTTGCTGGATTTAATCGACCCTTTAGTTTTTCAAAAATTGAATTTCGAGAAATCCTGATTCAACTTAGATACTGAAAATTAATAGCCGTTAAGGAATCCTACATAAGAAGATTTGGTGAATGTCTAAAAAGCCCTCCTCCCCCTCCCTCTCCCCCACCACCTCCGATTTTATTGACATTTTATTTTATTTAATTAAGTGTTACGGGCTTCAGAATATAACTTATCTCAACACTTTTTGCGTGACCCGGCAACAATGGCACGGACATGGTGGGGTCTGGTTCCAAAGACAACACATGTTGGTACATATACAAACAAGGGAATACATGAAAATGATGGAAAACTGACACTCAATGATCCCCCCAATATGCAACCAGTTCAAACGCCCCGACCCTTCGGTTGGTAAAAAATATATTTTTTACATTTTCAATGAAAGATCAATTTTTTTTTTTTACCGAATGGGCTGCTGTTCGAAAGAGCTCATAGGAATCATTCTGGTGAGTTAGATTGGTTTCAGTTAGGTTTGCACATAAGTAAGCACGTTGGTCTCGAGAAAATAAAGGGAATTTAATCAAATATTTCACTATTTTTTGAAATTTATTAATTCACTTGCATCCGTATCGTAATAAAATCTCTTGGAGATAATACCAACAAAGGTATCCTATTCTGATGTGCTATTGTTCTGTTGTTTTTACGTTGCAGTGATGAGTTATAAAGTTTTTCCTACAAATTTAAAATATATTATACGAGAATACTTCCGCAAACTCTTATATTCGGCCATTTATAAAATAAAAGAAAAATTATTTAGCGAGAATCCACGGAATATGCTTCCTCGGAAGCTATCTTGGCGCTTTACTCAACGTAGCCTTCTATCTCAACTCACCGTGACTTTAGTAAGCAATTGATATGTCAGCCCCTATATCGAAACACCCGAGTGGAAATTGCCTCAGGCCGACCTGAACTCGAATCAGTATTTGATCCGATAGTAGTCAGGTTTACCTGATCAGGTGATTCCTGATGAGAAACTGATCAAGGTTTGATCCAGTTCCCCTGAAAAGATGTACA
>JAPYZM010009535.1:0-10355 GCA_030522845.1 Psyttalia concolor | reverse complement strand
CTATACTAACGTACTATTGATTCAAAATGCTTCTACCTGAATTATACCTGTCATTAGAAATGCTTTATAATGACATCTGTTAGTGTATTTGAGAAGATGCAATTCAAAAGGTAAGACGTTAGGCTGTACCTTCCCAGCGAGTATTCATCTGACGCAGGTATCATTTCGGAGCAGTCCGACGCGCTTGGGGAAGAGCTCGAAATTACAAGGAAAATGAATATTTTGAGATATGAAATATTTTTTCCTATATTCTAAAATGTTCAAACTATTTTTTAAACCTAAAAAAAAAATCCATTATTTGAAAAATTTACAGTGGTGTTACTCCTTAATAAGAAAGTTGAAGCACGGAGGTAAACGATATACGTTAATTCACTGACTACGTTGAGATACTTAGTGCGTTGAGAGATCGAATATAACTTATTCTGGTGAGAGATCGAATCTAACTTCTTCTGTTGAGAGTTCGGAGGCAATTTATTAGAAAAAGGGGGGGTCATATCTGACCACCCGTCTTAGCGTGTCCTGCCCCGACCGATCCTGGATGTTGCCGAAATGGATCGAGTACCTGACCGTTGGTTTGCTTGACTTTAAACATCCCGCCCGCATTCAGCATGGATGCTGAATCCACGTTGATTAGTTGGAGTCGTTGGGTTCTTCGTTGGCTGGATCTGGTTGATCTGCTAGTGGTGGATCCGTTGGCAGTACGCAGAGCTTCGCAATTGGTTTCGTTAATGTTGATCGTTGAACCCTAATATTTGGGGTTGAGGGTGTTCCATCACGGGGTGTTGGTTGTCTCTGTTGAGGTTCTGGAAAACAGATTCAAATATTTGACATTGGATTACCTTGACCCAGAATAGCCTGGTTTCGTTGAGTTCCACTATTGATAGGATTGGTGGGTCAGGCGCCGGCTGTCGTCGAAATCTGGAGATAGCTCCATTCGTTGTGGCTGTGACTAGAAGTACCTTTGATAGCGTTGAATATCTGTTGAGGAGCTCCGTCAATGCATGAACCCTCGTTGCAACTGGTTGAGCCGTTGAAGGTTTTTCTTCAAGTACTGCTTCTGTTGGAGAACTCGTTGTTTGATGTGGCCAGGATGATGAAGACCGGGCTAGCCACTCAGGCCCCTGCCACCACAGGTGATGATTTGTCAGTTGACTTGGTGAGATGCCACGTGAAGCACAGTCTGCGGGGTGTTCTATGCCACTGACATGCTTCCACGAGGCCGTTGGTAGTGCTTCTTAGATTTTCTGATGGCTGTTGATCCATGCCAATGCGACCATTGAGTCAGACCACAGGTGTGTGTCCACGTTGATCTCCAGCGTCTTTTGCGCCCAAACCACTAATTGGGTTAGCAAAAGTGCTGCGGTGAGTTCCAGGCGGGGTACAGTCATCTTCTTTATTGGTGCAACTCTGTTCTTGGCACAGACAAGAGTTATCGTTGGAGATTCTTCAGGTAGTTGAATTCGAAGATAGACAACTGCTCCGATTGCCTCTGTTGACGCATCAACAAATCCATTTATTTCCACGTTGGTGGTGTTCGTTGACAATTTCAGCCATCTTGGGATGGAGAGCTGATTGAGAAGTCATGACCTGCACGTCTGGTTGATCATCAGGAGTCATACCCCTGACTGTTGATTCTTCGATGGTGATGTCCGTTGGATTTGTTGAAGATAACTCAACGTTGATACTTTCGAATTCTGAGGCTTTGAAATGAAGCAGGCTTAGCTGATGAAGCGTTGAAGACGGTATCGTCTGTTGAGGTTCATTTGGAATTAATGAATTCCCTGTCTTAACCCTTCGCTTAAAGGGCAGTTGCGCCTCCGGGTTAAACGTTGGATCACGATCCGTTGAGCTTCCTTGTTGTTGAATGTGCTCATCCTACGGGACAGGCTCATCCCACCTAATGGTCGGCACGTTGAGTCTTGGCGGGCCCTGTTGAGTGTCACTGTCTGCCATGGTAACTATATCGATGGTGAGTTACCGAATATTACGATATAAATTTGGCGCCGCTCGTTGATATCCCGCGTGACTGGATTGCTGTTGCTACGTGCGGCTATCCCACGTTGAGCCTCTTGGAATGTTGTTGATAGTCCGTGCGTAACCCAAAACAAAGCTGAAGGTCTCAGGCTTTTATCTTCGGGTCGTAGAATTATCGATTTCCGCACGTAGACATCAGCCGTCGATTTTCACTCACATTGAATTTTCACTCACGTTGAGTTGTCCACGTTGATTTTTCACGTTGATTTTTCCACTATTTCACTTCACTATTTTATACAGCACCTATCCGGCTCGAAGGACCAATGTTTGAGTTGAAGTTGAAATTTACCAAAGACGTTGAGTTGGAAGGTGGGGCGTCGGAAGGGAAATTGATGTAGGAAAAATTAACTACACGTTTTTAAGCCGCAATGCAAACCGATTTATTTCCAATAAATAAATGGACTAAAAATCACTCTTGTTGATGCACTGAATATAATTCACGAATTGTTGAGGTTTCGCGTTGGTATTTAAGCAATACACCGTTGATGCACAATTAATAAGAAAGTTGAAGCACGGAGGTAAACGATAGACGTTAATTCATCGAACTATGTTGAGATACTTAGTGCGTTGAGAGATCGATTATAACTTATTCTGTTGAGAGATCGAAGGTAACTTCTTCTGTTGAGAGTTCGAAGGTAGCTGATTAGAAAAAGGGGGGGTCCCAACTGACCACCCGTCTTAGCGTGTCCTGCCCCGACCGACCCCGGGTGTTGCCGAACCGGATTGAGTACCTGACCGTTGGTTTGCTTGACTTTAAACAGGTCTAGACCCAAATTTTGATATCTAAAACTTTTAAGCTCTCAAGAAAGAAAATTGAAAAATTTCACTTTTGCTAATTAGTTTTTTTAAAATATCTCCATATTTAAGAGAAATGGCGCATTTTTTTACGACGTTTTTGTAGGACGTAAGGAGATCTACAAAAAAATGGCAAGAACCAAAATGCCCTATTTCTTTTAGATTTAAAAATATTTTAGAAAAACTAATTGGCAAAATTGGAATTTTTTAATTTCCTTCTTGAGAAAAATCTAAAAATTTTGAGATATCAAAATTTGTGTCTAAACCTTTATTGTAGAATGTGACGAGACCTACAAAAAAGATAATAAACAAAAATATTCTATCTCCCTTAGATTCCGAGATAATGTCAAAAAACGAAGTCACGTTACAAAATTTTTTGTAGTTAAAAAATGGAAATTCTGGTAATTTGCAGCAACACCCATCGTATTTTATGATTTATAACCCTCCAGCACTGGCGCCTCTTGGCCGAACGCCGTGTATTCTCGAGCGCAACGTTGCCAGAAGGCTCCCCCACTCTCCACGCGCCGCTTGAGATTATCACGAGAGTCGTCAACACCGCTCGTCAAATTTCCACTACGAGAGTACTTGCGTGGTGAGCGCTGCGCTCACCTTCACCTGCCACACTCCACAAAAAAATTGATTAAAAAAAAAAATAGTCAGTTTAGGGCAATCGAGGCGTGTATACTCTCATCGGAACATATTATTCGAGGAACTTGTAAAGAGGCAGAGCCTAATTCCTCATATTTTTAGAGATATCAGGAAACCTACAAAAACGGCGGCGCCGAGACCATAGCGCAAGTGCTCGAGAGTTAAAATATATGGGTATATAGTAAGGTATAGTGAGGGTATATGTAAATTACATAAATAATCCCGTAACTTACATTTTTAAAAACATAATTTAGGATTTTGAAATTCTCGTTGACGATATCTTAATCCCGAAAAATACAAGGTTGAGATATCGTATATTACGAGATTCGAACAAGGTAAATACGAGATTGGACCAACGTCAAATACGGGGAAAATCTCGTAATTGAAGACTTAAGAAAATAGGAAATTACAATTTTTTTAAATGGTAAATTATGTTTTCAAGTCCCGTGTTTCACAAGAACATTTCGCTGTGTGATCGATTCGCTCTATTTACTTATCGGGGGCCTGATGAACGGAATTGGCCCCTTATCAGACCTATTTTCATCTTCTGGTAAATCGGGAGTAAAGTAAACTTCAAGTAAATAAACGTCCCCTTAAAAAAATTCATTTTTCGGTCAAAATTTTTTTTTGAAGAAACATTTCTTCTGGAAACATAATAATAATAATAATAATAATCGGAAGGCGGTCATCCTGGTGTCCCTTCGTCTACTTAGGCAGCATGATTCTGGACTGCAGTAGGGCTCAGCCTCTGGTTGGAGGGAGTTCTACTGCAGAGCGATTAGGACTTGAGTGTATCACTTAGCTTCCTGGGTGGTCTTCGAGGTGATGTCGAAACCCTCGGGGATCACCCAGCGATCTCATTCATGAGTAAAAAAAAAATAAATAATTAAAATATGCATTTTTTTTATTTGTAGGCTTGATTTATCATTGTCATCTATGAGTTGTAAAAAAACGGAGCCATCATTTATATGAGCGACACCGATTACCACCCATAACAATTGCGTGCGATAGCTCCGTGGTAATGCGTTAGGGTGCGACCACGTAGATTGTAGGTTCAAAACCCATTTCGATAGAAAATTTTTAATTTGTGTTTATCGCTTATTTAAGTAGGAGATCGATGGTAGTGAGTGAAATGGAATTTATTAAGTCAAAAAACGAAGGGAGACTCCGTATTTTTTACTCTTAATAATAAAAAATTGTCTTCTGAAGAGAAGATATATTTGGAAAATATTAGTCTTTTGAAAATCTTTTTGGTGCCCCAAAAAGATCTTTGACATAATTTTTTTGAAGAATGTTTCAAAACTATTGGAAAGAGCTTCCAAAGACAGATATTTTTTTAACAGTATCCTTTAGAGATCCATATCAAACGATCGGTACAAAATAGCATAGAAAACCGTTAAAGTGTGATTAAGAGGGATATTTGTCCTGTATGATCAAATCCTATAAAAAAATGACAAAAAAATTTTGTGAAAAAATCTCGCCAAATTGACGTTCGCTTCCGTATCTCCCTAACCCAGGTGGGATTGGCCCAGCCTTGGATTACCCAGCCTTGGTACGCCTAGGTCGGTCCTAGCGTATACCGGTAGTCAAACTAGTATACTCCCAAGACCCGGATCCAAGCCTGGTAGACCAGGCTTGGACCAGGCTTTGAATAAGAAAGATATCCAAGCATTGGTATTATCAGGCCCGGGCCATGTCAGATTCTGGATTGGTCAAGCCTTAGTAATGTTCATATTCAGATGTCGTCCCCGGCTTGGGCTTCCTGTTTCGGGTAATTCTGAATCCAGGATTGGAAACCAAAGGTTGGCACCAACGGGCTTAGCCCAGGCAAAATACTAGGCTGGTATTCTGAACTTATTACTGTCAGCCTTGGACCAGACTGAGAGAATGAGTAGATATTTGAAATTCACCCAATAAGCGCACTGACTTTACCAAAATCCCCTGTGAAAAAAGCATGGAAATATTTTTAAAAATGCCAAGTTTGGAGTCGGACGGCCATCCAGCACTTGTTTTCTTCATTTTTGTTTCCTATGGAAGAATCGATTATTTTTAACAAAACCCGTTCGTTGGAAATTGATTCGGAAAAAGTCAACTTGGCGCGCTCAAAATTTGTACAAAAGTCGGGCCCTAACCCCAACGCCCCAAATAATTATCAACCGAACATCCGAGTATAATCGACAAACAATCGATTTACAATCGACATATCGCCCCAATCGTCTACTCAATTGACTGGTCCATCAAGAACATTCAGTGATCAAAGAAATTCGTTGATAAGCTATTCGTTGGATGCATCGATTAATTACGTAGTCATTGATCCCGTTACGGACATTTCATCGCTTTCAAGCACTTCATCTCACATTAACTCACTAAGGCGAAAGGCGTGTTGAAGTGTGTTCGGAAGGCGGAGGCGAGAACGCTTGGACGGCACTGACTGGTAGGCACAAATTTCACCTCGCAGGTTTAAAGACATATAAGAGATACAAAATTCGGGCGCGATACAAGATCTCATAAGATCAATCTAATGTCGATAGTTTTCTGCATGTGAACTGTAGGTTTAGCAATCACCTAATTTCTATCTCCAGGGCGCGCTAAGTTGACTTTTTCCGAATCAATTTTCAACGGACGGATTTGTTAAAAATAATCGATTCTTCCATAGGAAACAAAAATGAAGAAAACAAGTACTGGATGACCGTCCTACTCCAAACTTGGCATTTTTTTAATATTTCGATGCTATTTTCACAAAGGATTTTGCTAAAGTCAGCGTGATTAGTGGGTGAATTTCAAATATCTACTCATTCTCTCATCTTCATGAGGGAGGTACGGAAGCCAACATCAACTGGGCGAGATTTTTTCATAACATTTTTTTGTAATTTGTTTGTAGGATTTCACTGGTTTTTGCGCTATATAATTTATCCATTTCAATCGAATTATATTCTTAATGAATCGACATGAATTTTACTCCTTCATCGCAAATGGTTGATAAAAAGTAAACAACGCACTATCAATTATTGATAGTGATTGATTATGAATCTTGAAAAGACTTCTTTTCGATCAAAAAAAAATTAATTAAAAAGAATTTCCATAATTGTCGGCTAGTTACATGCGTGAAATTTTCTATTTTTTTTTACTAATTCAATGGTTCACTAACCAATATTATTAAATGCACGTCAATCATTGTCAAACGATTAGCAATCGATCTGATTCGTTCATTTCTAGAAATCAATGTTCGTCGGCTAAACCCATGTGAATCCACTAGGTCTTAGACGCCCCCTGCATTACCCACAGATACTTACTCCATCGTAGTTCAGGGGAGGAATTTTGTGCGTTTTTGCCTACATAAAACTTATTTTTTTGCAATACATTTTCAAATAGGGCTCAATATACTGCGCCCACTGAATGTGAGAGTTCTGTAGCCTCACTTATCATGTGCATTCCCCTACTCCACGCTGTACTCGGTCTACTACGGTTTCAAAGAGCCCTGCTTTACCTACGGGTATGCACTCCATCGTAGTTCAGACGCCACTGCTATGAAATTTTGCCTCTCCATAAGCGCTAACAATCCCCCCGTATAATCTTTAGTGTTAAATTATATACGAGAAATACCAACCCACCCAGACGGCCAACATAATGGGACAGAACTCACGCTTTGTGATATGAAAAGAATATGCTGAGATGAAACTCACGAAAATGCAAATTTATCGCCGTTGCCAGGGAGTGATTTTTTCATTTCACTAATAAATGACAACCGTGAAAACACTATCGGAAAGATCAATCCACATTTATATGATGTATCTAACGATGGTTTTGAGTATTATCGCGTGGTTAATATGATAAACATGAATTCAAGTTTTTTGGAGGGGTTATGTCTGTGTTGGGAGCTGTATATCATACGCGACAGCTCTGCCTGTTTCGTCAACTTCGCGATACGCTATCGCGTATCTTGATATGCGTATCTATACCTTTTAAAAAGGGTTTCACTCTATCAAGATACGCGATAGCGTATCTGCCAAGTTGACGTTTCAGACAGAGCTGTCGCATCAATATGATATAGAGCTCCCAACACATAACCCCTCCATAAAACCTGAATTCATTTTTATGATATTAACCACGCGATACCATCGTTAAATAGATCATATATATACAGGTTTATCTTTCGGATGGTGTTTTCACTTTTGTCATTTACTAATTAAATAAAAAAATCACTCCATAGCAACGGCAATTAATTTGCAATTTCGTGAGTTCCATCTCAGATTTTTCTCACATCACAAAGCATGAGTTCGGTCCCATGATGTTGGCCGCCTGCGTGGGTTGGTATTTCTCATATATCTCAGCATATTCTTTTCATATCACAAAGCGTGAGTTCTGTCCCATTATGTTGGCCGTCTGGGTGGGTTGGTATTTCTCGTATATAATTTAACACTCGAGAATGTAGGGGGGATTGTGAGCGCTTATGGAGAGGCAAAATTTCATAGCGGTGGCGCCTGAACTACGATGGAGTTTGTAACTGCGGGTAGTGCAGGGTACGTTTGAGACCGTAGTAGATTCACATGGGCTTAGCCGACCAATGTTTGATTTCTAGAAATAAACATATCAGATAGATTGCTAATGGTTTGACGATGATTGACGTGCGTTTAATAATATTTAATAGTGAACCATTGAATTATAATCATATTACAATGGTTCAGTAATGTAATTAGTCGACAATTATTGAAAATTGAGTTTCCATAAAAATTGAACAAGGCACCATCAATTATTCGATCAAAAAAAACTGAATGAAAAATAATGACAATTATCTGTTAACTACATGGGTGAAACTTTGTAATCAAGATCAGCGACAGCATATCGGGCCAAATCGCCGTTTTATCTCTGTGACGTTATAGGCCGATGCTGTCGCGTACAATATACACGACATAACTACTCCCCGAATGAATTTTATTTTTGTTCTCATAACACGAGAATTTTCGGCGGAATCCTTCCTTACTTACATTGTATAAATTGACTGTGAGGTTTATGAAGATATTTCAACTTTCGCGATTACATCAGTAAATAAAAATATCCTCCCATAGCAAACATCATAGTGTAATATTTCTACGATTTTATTTTCTCAGCGTTAGTATTCTGTTTCCCAAAGTTGGCACTGAAAAGAATATCTCTTTCTGTCATTTCCTTCCTTCTTTTGTCCAGAGATTATAGGGGAGATACTCACGCTTATAGACAAACTTCAACATGAAAATTCCGTAGCGGTGGCGCCTGAACTAATTCAGTACGCACTTGGAATATTATAGGGCCCATATGAGGGCGTCGGTAACAGCGCACTGTGTAGCCGCAGGTTACCACTACATAATTGAAAATTAATTATTTTGTTTTATTCAGCTTGTTTGGAGGTTCATTGTAGTTTATTGTAAGTTCATTTATTCCAATTGAAGGTAATTAAATCGTTATTTTGATCTACAATGAGAAAAAACAAAAACGGGGTGCTAACTTTCTTAGAAAGGGTTTTAATTAAAAAGGAAATCAATATTTATTTTCAATTGAACTAAATGGACTTACAATAATCTGCAATAAATCTTCAAATGAGCTCGGGCGATTTTTACTGAAAGCCACTGTATAATACGCGTGGTAAAATAAAAAATGCGAAATAAGTGAAAAGCTAAAAGATGAAAAATTAAAAAAAAAAAACAATTTTGAATCGATATTAAAAATTGAAAATTTAAAATTCAAATTCAAAAATACAGAATCAAAAATCAAAAAAGGAAAAACTCAAGAATTCAAAGTCAAAATTAAAAAGGGAAATTTCAACATGAAAAATTTAACATTCAAAACTCAGAATTGAAAATTAATAAAAGTGGAATAAAGAAAAAATGAGAAGCAAAATTTGTTTAAAAATATTGGTATTCATAGATCAAAATTATTTAACAATTCGAATGATTTTCAATGACAAGAAGTTCCGCAATAACCAAAAAAATGCAAAAAAACAAAGAAAAACAAAATTTTTTAAAAACAAAAAAAGAAATATGAAACATTAAATTTTAATAGATAACAAAATTTTTGAAAACCATTAGAACAAAAAGAGGAAAATTATGAAAAAAAGAAATTGATATAGTGAAAGAAAGAAACAAAAATTTGCTGAAAAATTTGGTTTTTGATGTGTTTTTGTTGTGTTTTTTGGTATTATTTTGTTGAATTGAATTCGTAGGGCTACTTTGCACAATGCCGGAGGTTGAAAACTTTCTGAGTCATTATATGTCTATTTTTCCCGAAAAAACCACGAAAAAATATTTTCCAAAATGCAAAACTTAGGATCCAAAATTCTAAGTCAAAATTATAAAATTAGAAATTTTTACATATAAATTCGATAGTTATCATGCAATAATCAAAATCCAAAATTCGAAAGTAAAAAATTAAAAGTCAAAATGACAAAAGGCAAATGATTTCCTGAAAACGATCTGGGGAGTTTCTACTGGTCAGCAAACGTTGACGAATATTCAATTTTGGGACCAAACACAATAACTTTCTATCAGAAAGTGAAGCATAAGAAGGAAAAAAGGACGATTGAAAATCGAAAATAGAGCATGAACAAGTAGATAATGAAAAATGGGAAATGAAGAGTGCAAAATACAAAATTAAAAATGATAAATGAGACATAAAAAATTGATAATGACATATGAAATATGACAAATAAAACATTTGAAATTCGAGATCAAAAATCAAAAACATAAGCTCCAAATGGTATATTTCATACTTGACGGCATTATCAGCCATAATGCCCCGAGTGCTCCGAAATTGTCGAAAATTTTCCGACTGTTTTGTTGCATAGCAACGAGGAGGGCAAGTTCGGCAGATTAAAAATCCCGAGCGCGAAGCGCGAGGGATTTTTT
>JAPYZM010009502.1:0-12254 GCA_030522845.1 Psyttalia concolor | reverse complement strand
TCCTCTGACGTCACAAGAATGTGGAACGCTATATAAATTTCCCGTCTTTGATGTAAAAACGATTGCCGATAGGAGGGCGGCGGAGCTCAATATATACAAGAAATTTGAAATAAAGAAGTGGCTAGGAGCCGGATAGCTCAGTTGGGGGAGCAACCGATGCATAATCGGAAGGTCCCGGGTTCAAATCCCGGTCTGGGCTATCCATTTCAGTAAAAATTTCAGTAAAAATTTTCAGTAAAAATTTCTTGTAAATTTTATATTGAGAATAATCCTGGATCCTATCCTAACTATTCCAAATTCCATCCAACAATTTCCTCTGACGTCACAAGAATGTGGAACGCTATGTAAATTTCCCGTCTTTGTTCGCTTCCCTTTTTAACTTAATAAATTCGATTTGACCCAATACCATCGTTCTCCTACTTGAATAAGCGATAAACACAAATTAAAAATTTTTCATCGGAATGGTTTTTGAACCTACAACTTATGGGGTCGCAACCTAACGCATTACCACGGAGCTATCGCACGCAATTATTATTGGTGGTAATCGGTGTCGCCCACATAAATGACTGCTCCGTTTTTTACAAATCACAGATGACAATGATAAATCAAGCCTACAAATAGAAAAAATGTACATTTTAATTATTATTATGATTATTATGTTTTTAGAAGAAAAACCATTGTTCTTCAAAAAATATTTGGACGGAAAAATCAATTTTTTTAAAGGGACGTTTATTACCTTGAAGTTTACTTTACTCCCGATATACCAGAATGTGAAAATAGGTCTGATAAGGGCCCATTTCTGTTCTTCGGCCCCCCAATAAGTAAATAGAGCGACTTAATCACACAGCGAAATGCTCTTGTGCAACGCGGGAAAACATAATTTACCATTTTTTAAAATGGTAATTTCCTATTTTCTTACGTCGTAAATTATGAGGTTTTTCCCGTATTTTACGTTGGTCCAATCTCGTAATTTACCGTGTTGAAATCCCGTAATATACTATATCTCAATCTTGTATTTTTTGCGATTGAGATGTCATCAACGAGAATTTCAAAAACCTGAATCATGATTTTAAAACAGGTAAGTTACGGGATTATTTATGTAATTTATATATATTCAAAATCATGAAATGCGATGGATGTTGCTGCAAATTACCAGAACTTCTATTTAAAAAAAAAAATAAATTTGTGACGTGAGTTCGTTTTTTGACATTATCGCGGAATCTAAGGGAGATAGAATATTTTTGGTTAAGACCTTTTTTGTAGGCCTCGTTGCATCCTATAATAAAAGGCTAGACACAAGTTTTCATATCTCGAAATTTGAAGCTCTCACGAACGAAAATTGAAAAATTTCACTTTTGCCAAATAATTTTTCTAAAATATCTATATCTAATAGAAATAGAGCATTTTGGTTCTTACCATTTTTTGTAGATCTCCTTACGTTCTATAAAAAAGATCTGTTTGAGATTGTCTGAATGTTAGGGCGGATTTGAGGAGGAGCTGGGCTAATTAGTGAGAGACAAGGGAGACACGAGAGTACTATAAAATATAGCCTTTTATTCAGTGGGCGAACCCACGCCGTCCTACACACTATGTACACTATATATATACACTTGGTGACTGTCTGATTATCAATAATCATCTAACACTGATTGACAATGATTAGGTAAACTGGCTGATGTACTGAATAAATTCACTTTGGTGATGTACTGGACCTCTTTTCTATTACTTGAAACTAACTGCTTATATCATAATAGACCTGAACTAACTGACCGAATGCTGATGGACTGGCTTCCGCTCTTGATTACGGATGAATTTGAAGTGAACTGCAAGTGATTTCCGGGTATCGCACTGGCCCAATCGTTGACCCGAGCAGTCCCGAAAGTTGACCGAGATTTACCGAATTTCTAGTTGCTAAGTGGGATTTTTCTATTCAATTTCCAACAAGATCGTAATCGAAAATGCGCTATTTTTCTTAGATATAGAGATATTTTTTCGAAAAACTAATTGATAAAAGTGGAATTTTTCAGTTTGCTTTCTTGAAAGCTTAAAATTTTGCGATATCAAAATTTCAGGACCTTTTTGTTGATTGAAGTCGACTTACCCAACGGTCAGGTACTCGACCGATTTCGGCAATATCCGGGGTCCGTCGTGTCATGTCACCAAGGCATGAGTGGTCACGCTTGACTCCCCCTGCCGCGATACAGTATCTCAACGAATATCCGTGATGTAACGTCTATCGTTACCTCCGTGCTTCGACGTATCATTAATTGTCCACCAACGGTTCCAGGAAGAGCCACCAACAGCAACAATTTCAATCAACGAGCTCACACCAGACGAATTGGAATGTGAAGAACATTTCCAAAGAACTCATCAACGATATGTAACTGGACGTTACATTGTGCGTTTACCCTTACGCATTGCCAGAGAAGTGCTGGGAGATTCTAGAAATACTGCGCTTCGCCAACTTCAAGCTGGGCAAGGAAACTAAAATCCAACCCGAGCTACGGCAAGTTATACAACGATTTCATCGAGTACGAGCCTCTTGATCATATGCAGCGTACACAACAACAAGCAGAACCCTCAAGAGCCTGACATGTTGCGGCAGGTAACAACTTGCATCATCATGGAGTCCTGAGAGAAGAGGCAATTACGACAAAACTCAGAGTAGTTTTTAACGGATCCAGCAAGACGTCAACAGGTCTATTACTCAACGACATCCTCCACGCGGGCGGCAAGCTTCAAGTGGATGCAATGGATGTACTCACATGGCTGAAACAGCACCAGTACGTCTTTGGCACGGACATTGTAAAAATGTTCCGGCAAATCAAGGTCCACCCAGATGATTGGGACCTTCAACGAATTCTCTGGATAGATGAGAATCAACAACTTGTGACGTACCAGCTGACAACGATCACCTACGGTCTCAACTGTTCGCCATGCCTCTCGCTGAGAGTCATTCAACAACTCGTCAACGATGAAGCTCAACGCTTCCCAGCAGCTGTTCCAGCACTAACGAAGGGTCGTTACATGGACGTCATCTACGGCGAAGCAGACTCGGAGGAAGAATTAAAGAATATCGCAACTCAACTCCAGGGGATCTGCCATGCGGGCGGCCTTCTGCTTCAAAAGTGGACCAGCAACTACCCGGACATTCTACAGCAACTTAACCTATCAAAAGAATCAACAAGTGCATGATCAGGGACAGTCCAATTTGAGGAATCAATCGTCAAGATCCTTGGATTGTGCTGGCAACCACCGACAGATACCTTCCAGTACAAGGCAAAGGCCTTTACCTCAACAACATTCACCAAAAGAGTGCTCCTGTCAGAAATAGCACAGATCTTTGATCCCCTCGGATTCATCGCACCAGTGATGGTACGAGGAAAAATCCTCATGCAAGAACTCCGGCTGCTCAAGCAAAATTGGGCTGATAACTACCCATCAATTACATTCGACGATGGAAAGAGTTCAGGAAAGAACTCACTCAACTAAATCAGCACTCCATCTCAAGATGGCTGAAATTGTCAACGAACGCCAACAACGTGTAAATACATGGATTTACTGATAAATCAACAGATGCAATGGGAGCCGTTGTCTATCTTCGAATTGAACTACCCGGCGAATCTCCAACGATAACTCTCGTCTGTGCCAAGACCTGCGTTGAACCAATAAAGAAGATGACTCTACCCCGCCTGGAACTCACCGCAGCACTTTTGTTAACCTAATTAGTGGTTTGGGCGCAAAAGAGGCTGGACATCAACGTGGACACATACCTGCGGTCTGACTAAACGGTTCCCTTGGCATGGATCAACACCCATCCCTCAAGATGGAAGGAATTCGTTCACAATAGGGTGACGAAAATCCAAGAAGCACTACCAACGGCCTCGTGGAAGCATGTCAGCGGCATAGAAAACCCCGCCGACTGTGCTTCACGTGGTATCTGACCAAGTCAATTGACGAATGATGATTCGTCACCTGTGGTGGCAGGGGCCTAAGTGGCTAGCCCAGTCCTCATCATCCTGGCCACATCAAACAACGAGTTATCCAACAGAAGCAGTACTTGAAGAGAAACCTTCAACGGCTCAACCAGTTGCAGCGAGAATTCACGCACTGGCGGAGCTGCTCAACGGATATTCAACGCTGTCGAAGGTACTTCAAGTCACAACCATAACGATCGAGCGATCTCCAGATTTCGACGCCAACCAACGCCTGACTCACCAGTCCTATCAACAGTAGAACTCAACGAAGCCAGACTATTCTGGGTCAAGATAATCCAACATCAATTTTTTGAATCTGTTTTTTAGAACCTCAGCACAGACATCCAACTACCCAGAAGTCATCCAATGGCCAAACTAACAACGAGACTGGATGAGTCGGGAATTCAGGCTTGGAGGGAATCAGGCTTGGAGTTCGTCTGAAAAACTCAACATTGGACCAAGACGAGGTGCATCCGATTATCCTACCCAATCGGTCTCGCCTTTCAACACTGATCATCGACGAATCTCATCGGAAAACATTCCAGGGAGGAGTGCAACTAACACCAGGCAGCAATATTGGATCATCAACGGAAGGAGAACAGCGCAAGCATTCATACGACTCTGCACTGTATGCACCAGATACATGGGTAGACGAGTTCAACAATTAATAGGCCAATTACCAACTCCGCGAGGAACCCCATCAAGGCCTTTTCTACACACTGAAGTGGACTACGCAGGGCCACTCCCAATTCTCAAATGGAGACCAATGAACGTGCAACCGTCGACAGTTCACATAGCTGTCTTCGTCTGCTTCAGCACATCAGCTGTGCACCTAGAGCTCGTCTACGGACAGACAACACACGCCTTCATCGCAGCCTATAAAAGGTCCAACTCAAGGTCCATAGCTCCAATGACGGCCGACCCAGAGGATCTTCAGACGCTGACACCGGGTCACTTCCTCATTGGAGGGCCTCTCAAAGCACTGCCCGAAAAATCTCTCCTCAACGAAAATCCTTCGAAACTCACACGATGGAACCCGGGGACCCAGAAAGTACAACAATTCCGGTCCAGGTGGTCTCGTGAATGTCTTCAACGGTACCAGGTCATGTACCAATGGAATCAACGGTAGAAAAACATCAACATAGGAGACATGATCCTGATGATCGACGACGACTTACCTCCAGCACGATGGACGCTGGCGAGAGTAACTACCGTTAGACCAGGAACTGATGAGCTAGTCAGGGTCGCAGAACTACCCACAGCACGTGCAGAGATACCAACACACCCTCAACTCAAAATATTAGGGTTCAACGATCAACATTCACCAGACCAATTGCGAAACTCTGCCTACTGCCAATGGATCCACCACCAGCAGATCAACCAGACCAAGCCAACGAAGACGTCAACCACTCTAACTGATCAACACGGATTCATCATTCCTGCTGAATGCTGGCGGGATGTTTGAAATCGAGTTACCCAACGGTCAGGTACTCGACCGCTTTCGGCAATATCCGGGTCCGTCGGGTCATGACACCAAGGCATGGGTGGTCACGCTTGACCCACCCTGCCTCGATACAGTATCTCAACGAATATCGGTGATTAAACGTCTATCGTTACCTCCGTGTTTCGACGTACCATTAATTGTCCACCAACGGTTTATTTCAACTATTTCAACGCGAAATCTCAACAACATTTTCATTACATTCAGTGCATCAACATGAGTGGCTTCTAGTCATGGATTTATTGGAAATGAATCGGTTTGCCTTGCGGCTTAAAATCAGTGCAGTTCATTTTTTCCCACAACAATTTTCTTTCTGACGCCCGACCTTCCAACTCAACCGTTTTGACAAAATTCACATTCAACTCTAAACAGACCTTTATTATAGAATACAACGAGGCTACAAAAAAGGTCTTAACCAAAAATATTCTATCTCCCTTAGATTCCGAGATAATATCAAAAAACGAAGTCAGGTCACAACATTTTTTTGATTTAAAAAATAGAAATTCTGGTAATTTGCAGCAATATCCAGCGTATTTTATGATTTTTAATATGTAAATTACATGAATAATCCCGTAACTTACGTTTTTAAAATCATAATTTAGGTTTTTTAAATTCTCGTTGACGATATCTCAATCCCGAAATATACAAGATTGAGATATCGTATATTACGAGATTCGAACACGGTAAATTACGCAATTGGACCACGTAAAATACGGGAAAAATCTCGTAATTTACGACGTAAGAAAATAGGAGATTACCATTTTTAAAAATGGTAAATTATGTTTTCAAATCCCGTGATTCACAAGAACATTTCGCTGTGTGATTAATTCGCTCTATTTACTTATTGGGGGCTCAAAGAACGGAATTGGCCCCTTACCAGACCTATTTTCATCTTCTGGTGTATCGGGAGTAAAGTAAACTTCAAGTTGATAAACGTCTTTTTAAAAAAATGGATTTTTCGGTCAAAATATTTTGTGACGAAAAATTGTTTTTCTTATGGAAACATAATAATCATAATAATAATCAAAATGTACTCTTTTTCTATTTGTAGACTTGATCTATCATTGTCATCTATGAGTTGTAAAAAACGGAGCTGTCATGTATATGGGCGACGCCGATTACCACCGAAAACATTTGCGTGCGATAGCTCCGTGGTAACGCGTTAGGTTGAGACTCCCTAGGTTGTACGTTCAAAACCCATTGCGATAGAAGATTTTTAATTTGTGTTTATCGCTTAATCAGGTAGGAGAACGATGGTATTGAGTGAAATCGAATTTATTATGTTAAAAAGCGAAGCGAGACACAGTATTTTTCCTTTTTAATAATAAAAAGTTGTCTTCCAAAGAGGAGATATATTTGGAAGATATTAGCTTTTGAAGATCTTTTTGCTGACCCAAAAAGATCTTTGACATAATCTTTGAAGAATCATCCAAAAACTAATTGAAAGAGCTTCCAAAGACGGATATATTTTTACCCGGATAGAGTACACTACTTGACTTTTGGTAAAAATTACTTGACCTTCTGACAATATTGTTATGTTTTAATCACTCTAAAAATATTACCTGATCATTCAGTAAAATTTGTTAACTTATTGATAAAGTTATCTAGATATTCAAGGAAAATTAAGCAACCGCGCAGCACAATTTAGTTACAGCTTAATTAAAATTGCTTATACGTTGTGACACAATTAAGAAATTTCTCGGATGATCGTCCTTCCTGCCGTTCCGATACTCCTAGAAACGTGACTGCAAGACTCCACTTTACTGATTAGTTGTCATCTGGGCTCATGTCAACCACTTGATTTAAAATCGTGGTACGCGATTTGAAGCTAGAATAATCAACAATCAGTGAAATGAGTAGATCTGTTCGGTTTTCCACCGAATTCGACACACTCACACTCACTCAGCCATGCGTAACTGAACTCATCCCAGCTGATGAGTCCAGTTGTCTTAGATGACCAGGGGTTAGCGGCCTTTGACACCTGAGGCACCACCTCCTGGACATTTAATTTAATTGATCGTTCTGCGCCAATCAAATATAGGTCATGTGACCACCGAATTAGGGCAATTGCCACGTCGTAGCAAATTATTCACTCCCACTCGCTTTTCTGCCATTAGACTTCTTAGAAGTTATTCTCCAGTTCTCCGAAAATTTATATTGTCCACTGCTATTGCGAATTGCTCCGAAATCTAATTCTCGGTAATTATTGACCCGCGAAATGAAATTGACCGTCTCTAAACATAACAAGTATTGCCAAGTGTAATCATTGACGTATTTTTATTGAAAATAAAAACAGTGACTTTTTTTGACCGACCCCGCGTGTTTGCGAGTGACTTTTTTCGACCTTCTTACACATCCTCCCATCATTAAAAAATTATCGCTCCTAACTAGATCCGTGCTCAAATATTTTTGGTCCTTCGAGCTGGATCTGCGGGATAATTTTTGAAGTTTTTTACTGGTTTTTCGCGGGAGTGCGTTAAGCAGTCGTGCTCAGTCGACGGTCATCAAGAATATCGGCCATCTCAGGAGCAAGCGGTGCTCATCACGATCTTTTCGCCCAGCGTCAAGGAACTGTTTTACCGGCTCGCGGAAATTTTGAGACACCGCAGGACTCTGTTCGTGGGATCATCGACTTAAACCGGCAAATATTGACCGGCTCATACTACTAACTCATCCAGGACATCATCGACTAGCTCAGGACAAACTGGCCCAGCGTAAAGGAAAGTCATAAAATTATTATTGTGATTGTTTTTAATAATTTGCGCTTCCGGGTTTTTTTTTCGATTTTTTTGGGTTTCTTGCCTGGGTATTAGTCTCTTTTTCTCTACGCTTTGCTCTGCGCATAACAGTTTTTTTTGCTTTTTCCCAATTTTGTCTTTTTTTTGGGAAAAACGTTTTTTGGAGGTTCTCTTTTTTTTCGCCTTCCTCTTCGACATAAAATTTTAAAAAACATGGCAATTCTCGATGGTATCATCGCGCTACAGATGACGCGTGCGGTGTTCAGAACATTTTTAAAGAAACTGCAGGTGAAGGCATCCAGCAGTTTGGAGTTTCATCATTGGACTCGAAGCTACGGATGCTGGAGGCGTATTGGGCCAAGCTGGAAGCTGCTCACGAGAAGATCACCGGTCAAAAGATCGAAAATTCGATGGCGCTTGATTATTTCAAGAATCAAGTGTTTGATACCGCTCTCCAGAATTACGCAATGGCGAGGGTAGCGCTGCTGCAGCTTATGGAGAACAAGGGAGCTCCAAACCTCAACTAGTCTTTGCGAGGGGCTGGGGAGGGTTCATTGACCAGCTCAACTCGTCGTGCTCTGCCGGAGATTGAGCTGCCGAAATTCTCAGGTATTTATAAGGACTGGAGGCCATGGAGGGACCTCTTCCATTCTTTAGTTCGGAGCAATCTGGAGATTCCTGGGGTAGAGCGAATGCACTATCTTCGGCTCTGTCTCTCTGGTGAACCCTTGAAGCTCATCTCGAATTTGCCCGTCTCTGAGGATTCGTTCCGTATCGCATGGAGGGTCCGTATAGATCGCTACGAGAACAAGCAATTACTCGTAGCCACGCATCTTGATCTGCTGTTGAATCCAGCACCAATAACATCGCATAACGCGTCTCCGAGGCTCTCAGCGCTCGTAAGGCCCTTGACCAGCCAACTGATCATTGGGGCCCTGTCGTTGTCCACGTTCTCACGCGTCGCTTGTCAAACAAGCTCCGGGTGGCGTGGGAGAACAAAATTGGAGCTTCCACAGAGTATCTGATACTGGAGCATCTCCTCGAAATTCTCCAGAGCCGTTCCAGAGCTATGGAGACTCTGGAAGTCGGGTCAGCGCATCACTCGTCGGCGTTCAGACTCGCTCGATGACTAAGACCAGCGCCAAGGTGAACCAGGTGTCAGCCTCTCGTCCTTCTCAGCAGACTTCGCAGAAGACCCAAGACCAAGTTCCGGGTACAGTCCACGAAATTGCCTACGTCATGGACTGACGCTGTTTACCTTTGCTCGTACTGCAAGGGAGATCACTACATCGCCTCTTGCAATGAGTTCAAATCACTGTCGCCCATCGCCAGGAAGGAGCTAGTGGAAAAGCTCTATCTGTGCTATAATTGCCTGAGTAAGCACAGCATTAGAGTATGGCAGACGTCTCGTACCTGCAGAACATGTCAGGAGAAGCATCATACTTTGCTTCATCTTGACCGCAGTCAACGCTCAGCACAACATAGATCTGCGCCTCGAGTCTCCTCAGCAGCTTATCAACAACGTCCTGCCACTACTCCATTGAAGAGCGTACCCACCACGACTTACAGCTACGAGGGAGATACTGTCCAGGCTTCGACGTCAGCTGCTCCTCAACAATCAGAAGCGTTATCCCAAACGCCTTTTTCTTGCTCTACTCGTTGCTCATCTCAAAGTTCTCGACCTGGGGTGCTGCTTGCTATTAGCCTAGCCCTGCTAATTACTCAGGATCATCCTCCAAATCAAGTTCGTCTCCTGCTGCCCCTGGCTCAGAACTATCGCTCATCTCTGAATCTTTCTGTATCAGTGGAAACTGACGAAGCAGCGTAGCTCCATCCACATCTCGGGTGTGGGGGAGTCGTCGTTTGGGACAACGTCTGGCGAAGTTCATCTCACGCTACAGTCGATTTACTCGGAAGAACGCGTTAAAATACTAGCTCATTCTCTAGATCGTTTCACGACTTCGCTTCCAAATTTTTCAGCAGAGACTCTCGACTGGGATCATTTGAAGATTCTTCAATTAGCGGACCCTGATTTTCGAGTTTCAGCTCCAATTGATCTTCTCAGCGGGGCAGATGTTTTTGGACAACTCATCAAGCCCAACATTATTAAAAGCGGAGCAGACGCTCCGGTGGCTCAGCTAACCAGCTTCGGCTGGATTGTATTCGGTCCTAGTGGACCTACGACATCTTGGAATCGGAAGGCTCATCATATTGCTGTCTCCAACGGATCCAGTAATCAGCTAGCTGACCTTCTCACTAGATTTTGGATTGAAGAAGAGGTTCCTGACCGAGTCGACTAGGATCTCTCAGCTGACGAGCTGGAGTGTGAACAGCATTTTCATCAGACTCACTCGAGGGATAGCTCAGGTCGCTACATTGTACGCCTGCCTCTCTCGGCTCCAGTCTCATTGCTCGGCAACACTTATCGTCCAGCTCTAGCCTGTCTCTATCGTATGCTCGGTAGAATATCTAAGGATCCGCGTTTTTATCAGCTCTACTCTGACTTTCTCAACGAATATAACGATCTCGATCACATGAGGTTGGTGCCTCCTTCTAAAGCTAGCTCATCGCTTTGGCATCAGGCGGAAACCACTGGTTGCTCCGAGGAGATGACCTTACCACATGAAGCTCAGGCTTCAGGAGGGTTGAGGGTCTCTGAGGGGCTTCAACCAGGCCCGTCTGATCATCGCAAGAGTTACTACCTTCCTCATCATGGTGTAGTCAGAGAGAGCAGTGAGACGACGAAACTGAGAGTGGTGTTCAAGAGATCAGCGAAGACCAGCTCGGGGAAGTCTCGTAACGACATTCTCCACACAGGGGCTAAACTGCAGCGTGACATCGTCGATGTTCTCCTGTGGACTAGATGGCACTGTTTCATCTTCATGACAGACGTCACTAAGATGTTTCGTCAGATCCGAGTTCATGAAGATGACTGGCCCCTGCAGCAGATTCTCTGGACCGATTCGAATGGCGGTTTCTCGACCTATCAATTGACCATCGTCACGTATGGAACTCGATCAGCTCCGTCGTCACGCCCATCGTCGAAGGAAGATACGTCGACGACATCTGGAAGATACGTCGACGACATCTGTGGAGGTGCTGATACTCCTGATGAGCTCATTAAAACTGCTCAAGAACTTCGCAATCTCTGTGCTGCCGGAGGAATGCCTTTGGCAAAATGGTACAATAATAGCTCAGCTCTGCTCCAATGGCTCGATCCTAGTAGTACCTCTCATGAACAGCGCACTTATGATGAGTCAGAGATCAGGATACTCGGATTATCGTGGCAACCAAGCTCCGCTAACTTCGTCTTCTCAACCAAGTCATCGCCGCACTCGGACGTCTCGAAGCGGATTATACGACGTCTCGAAGCGGATTATACTTTCGGAGATTGCGCAGCTCTATGATCCGCTAGGATTCCTTTCTCCTGTAGTTATCAGAGGAAAAATGCTTCTGCAGGAGATATGGATTGGAAAGCTTGAGTGGGATGATGAAGTTTCGCCACAGATAGCTCAGCCTTGGAATACTTTTCGAGGAGATTTCATGTCTTTGTCCAAAGTGTCGATACCCAGATGGATTGGGTTACTCAGAGATTCCGTAGTGGAAATACACGGATTCTCAGATACCTCTCAGCTGGCAATGGCAGCCGCTGTGTATATAAAAGTCTTCAATGGTAACGACGAGCCTCGTATCTCATTGGTCTGCGCGAAAACTAAGGTAGCTCCTCTCAAAAGGCTGACCATTCCAAGGCTAGAGCTCTCAGCGGCAGTTCTTCTAGCAAAATTAGTGAAGTACGTCAAGGAACAGCTAGACTTGTCCAACGTTCCGATGTATTTATGGATCGACTTGTCAGTCACCCCGACGTGGATCAGCGGTCACCCATCCAGATGGAAAGAATTCGTGAGGAATCGAGTTCAACTCACTCAAGATGTTCTCGGTACGCAATGGAAATTCGTACCCGGCAAGGAGAACCCAGCTGATTGTGCTTCTCGTGGTCTAACCGCAGCTCAACTTGCATCACATCAGTTGTGGTGGCAT
>JAPYZM010009486.1:0-10949 GCA_030522845.1 Psyttalia concolor | reverse complement strand
TAATTGTCGGCCGAGGCGAAGCCAAGGTCAACAAACATGTGATCTGAGGCTTTCTTATTTACTGGCCAAGGTGTGTATACTATTTTTCTGCTCGACGGATCCGGAAAAGGGCAACTTCGGTAAGCGCAGCGGCCCGAAAGTTGACGCTTTCCAGCCGGAGGGCAGAAAATCTCATTTTATGTTGCTAGGACTCAACCAATTGCCCTTTATCGGCTGCCATAGCTGCCCGATAATTAAAATTTATCCTCCTAGGAGGGTAAGTAACCACAGACAGTAGGCCACCAGCTTTCCGCGCTTTCCGCCGTGCTACGCACGGCGGCAATCTGCGGCACTACCGCCTCTGGTTACTTACTCTCCTAGGAGAATAAATTTACTCATCGGGCAGTATGACACCCGATGACTCGCAATTAATTGATTCCTGGCAACATAAAATCGTTTATGCCATAGGTGCCCGTAATCACGCGATTCTAACCTCGCGTCGCTCGGTTAAATTGCGGATTACGGGCACAATGACATAAAATATTGTATGGAACTTGTGCGTAATGGTGTTTTTCGGCTCGTGTTACAACTTCCCACGAGCCAAAAACACAATTACGCACATGTTGCATAATATACTATTATGCCATAGGTGCCCGTAATTACGCGATTCTAACCTCTCGTCGCTCGGTTAAATCGCGGATTACGGGCACAATGACATAAATTTGACATAAATATAAAATATAAATATAAATATAAATATAAATATAAATGACATAAATGACATAATATTGTATGGAGCTTGTGCGTAATGGTGTTTTTTGGCTCGTGGGATTATAACACTAGCCTTCGGCTCGTGTTACAACCTCCCACGAGCCAAAATAGTATATTATGCAACATGTGCGTAATAGTGTTTTCGGCTCGTGGGAGGTTGTAACACGAGCCGAAGGCGAGTGTTATAATCCCAGGAGCCGAAAAACACCATTGCGCACAAGTTCCATACAATATTTTATGTCATTGTGCCCGTAATTCGCGATTTAACCGAGCGAAGCGAGGTTAGAATCGCGTGATTACGGGCACCTATAGCATAAACACCATTTCGCACATGTTGCATAATATACTAATATGACCCTCGGACGATAGCGGCACATAGTCCTCGTATGAGTTTAGATGCACAATTTTAAGCCTCGGCTGAAAATTGTGCATTTAACCTCAAACTCGGACTTATGCGCCACTCATCGTCCTCGATACATAATGTACTATTACCAACTTTTTGACTCCTTCTTTCAACGTCGCGGCTGTACTTACCTTCTACTGACGTTTTATATACCTTTTCTATTCCTCAGACTCAGATTTTCACAGTGAGAAAATAAATGAACATGAATTAAGGTCTGAAGATTTCAGAATCCAAAAATTTTCTCTATACACATGCCAATGAGGACGTACTTCCGCTGACGAAGGGGAGGGCAAGGCAAATGATAATAAATCTGTTCATTGTAGGTATTGGTGGGATTCTAAAAGTGCTAAAGCAGTAGATCAACGAATTCAGAAGGCCCTCTTTCTTTTCGCGTGCACCAACTCCTGTATGAATCCGATTGTTTACGGTGCCTTCAACATCCGGAGGAACACAAAAGTGAGTTGCAAATTCAAATTCCCAATCATCTTCTGCACTATATCTTCAATTTTTTCACTTTCTGTCTCACTCGTTCGATAATCCTTGTAGAAACCCATGAGAGCACCCACTCTAGAGACTCGGGTAACACCTCTGTCTCTCTCTGTAAGACTCGTCGACTGATAGTAGTTAAATAAACAAAAGGATCTGGGTTAACGAAGAATCGAAAGCTCCCAGAGAAAAAGCCGATTAGAGAATTCAATTATTCCGCATTGAATGAGTGCCCATTTCCAATGTTTTTTGTATATTAAATATTTATTTAGTGGTTCACCAAAGACCCTTGAATCTTCTAATTTATAACTTGTAATTATTTCTAGAATTAAACGACATTTTTATTATTTTTTTCAATCATTTGTTTTATTTACCCGCACACTCATCAGATCCATTTTCCAGTGGATTCCCAAGGCTTTTCTATTGGTTTTTTTAAACCGCGCTTTCACTCTCTAGAGAATTATTTTTCTCGGCTTAAACAGTACCTGACAATTGACTAGTGTGACAGGGAGAGATAAAATTTTCCAGAATTCAACGTCCCAGCGTGGGGGAATACTTGGTAAGAAGACGACGTCGATAGAGAATGTCGTCTGTCGTGTGTCATGGAAGCGTCCTGACACCGGCTCACGGGATCCAAGTCTACCCAATCAGGACACACCCGATACAGATGTGTCCCTCGATATTGCCAATCAACTGTCACACACCATCAGGAAGAATCATGACAGTAAGGATGATCAACAGCCCAGGCTCTTCATTAAGTTTCGATTGTTTCGTTATCATCCCATATCCTGGCAATGGATCATTTCCAAATTCAGGAATAAATTTTATATTACGTGAAATAATCCCATTACATATTATTTATTTCATCTGTTAATAATAGGATATTGAAAATATTTTAGTTCTCAAATAATCATCCCTTTTTTTTCATTTTACTCATTAAATTGCCTCGAAAGGCAGACATTAAATTATTTAAATAATCAACAATGTAGAAAATTGTATAGTTTTCCGGTTATTTTAATTTTCTTTTTCATTGATTTTATTATTTTCTGTAGGTTTGGAATTCGTATTAAACTTGAAAAGAAAATTTGACATGTTATTTTTTATTTCCTCTAATTAGACAATTGTTTATGGCTTTTAAAAAAACAAAATTCCTCCAATTTCTGAGACGACGCGCTTTTAAACATTGAATTATTGCTTTATTTATTTAATCTTTAATAAAAACGGTCAGCAGTTTTGGAATTAAAGATGGAATAATTTTTTTAGTGGACTTTTTTTCTCCCGGGCATTTATTAAAACATTTTTTAATATTTTAGTTGCTAAATAATTTTGTTTTTCAAGTTTCTTGAATTAATGACGGTTTCTTTTAATTTTTAATATTTGATAGTTCAATTATTAACAAGATATAATGGGAGATATTTAATTATTACTCTCTTGATTCAATTTTTCAATAAAAATATTCAGTAATTTTGATTTCAGTCGGCAATGGCAGCAAAGTGTGAGGAATAAAATTCCCTGGGGGTGAATAAATCAGTCACAAAGACGGATTGTAATCACTCGTCCCATTTAAAAAGAACTTCTGATTCTTTCCCAAAACCAGTGGAGTTCGAAGAATTGTTGAGAAGAAATTCATTCATCTAGTTATATCCGAATAATAATTAAAGAAATATCGTCAACGTTTCCGTCATGGAACTCATCAGTGTGAAAATTAATTAGTCAGTGTCGGCAAAATTTATTGTTAAGGCTAAAAAATAGAGGAGAATATCTAAATTAATGGAAGCCTGTGAGATTCTGTCAGAGCCTCTAAGATGATGGAAGAACTTCAAACATGGTGAGTTTATTAATAATTAATTTGGTGCTTTTGGTCATTGATTTATGTTTTTTCATTGTTCTCTATTTCATGAGTAATTAAACATTCAGCAACATCGAGTGGATGGAACTCCGTGGGCAGAACTACTTCCCACGTATTCTCATCAACTCTGAGGGACATTTTTAATTGTTTGAGGTAAAAATTACCTGACTATTTACGTTATTACAGAAATAAATTTCGGCGCATTTGGTGGATAAGTTTTATTATTTTCACTCACCAAAGATTTAATTTAAAATAGCTCATCAGTCACACAAATTTGTAAGAATTTTGAAAACTATAAAGAATAGCTGCAAAATGTCATTAGATTTTTTAAACGTAATTTTTTGCTCGATCTATTTAGCGTTTCAGATTTTTAAAGAATCAATTTTCAAAAATCCGGATTTAACCTAGGGGCTTATGGGAAAATCCATTATTTTTTTTCGGTTAAAGATTAAAATCTAAAAGTTTTATCAAAAATATGAAAAAAAAATATAAAAAATATTCGCACTAATTTCATAACGATTTACCGTTCGCTTTCGTCGATATTAACAATAATCTGTATAAATTGACGACAAACCGGAACCAAAATAAACGTGGCAACGTAGCCTCAATCAGCTGACACTGCGCGAGCGATTAGAGCGGTTTGAAAAGGATCGATATTGAATATTTCATTTATGCCACAAACAGTTTCATAAATTTTGGTCGAAAACAGATTGATAATAGAATATTTTAAGCAGTATTCAAGTGGAGAGGTTATGGCATCCACTACACTAGACTCCCGCATACGATTGAATTTACAGCGTTGCCACGACTATTACTGCCCTAGTCGACTGAGTGACTATTTATTAGTTTTTTTATTTCTTAAAACCAGAAAATTTGAAAGTTACTATATTGATGACCTGTATAATTCATATAACTAATTAACAAATGAATGTGATAATTTTTAGAAGTTGTTTAACTTTTATACATTCAACGACTTCAGGGGCCACTGATGAGCTGCTTTAAGAAAAATTGGAACAGAAAAAATGCAAAATTTGCTTTTTCTTTGATTTTTTTTTGGGCCAGGAGACGTTTGTACGCGTGTTTTTATCTAAAACAACTCACGAAGCTCAAAATGCATTAAAAATACAAATTTCAAATTGATCAATGAAAAGATCGACGAGATCTTTGATTATAAACCCCCGGCGGCCAAATCCAAATTTGAAGGGATTAAAAAACTGAGTTTTCGAATTTTGGGATCGCCGGAAATTGTCCGCAGTTGGACTATCCCCGCATATTCACCGGCGAGAAACAAAACGTGAAACTAAATAAAAATAAATGGGAATAATCGTGGGGGCCGTATAAAACTCAGCGGATTGAGTTTCTGCGACCCAGTGCCGACGCTGACCGTTCGCCGCACGCGTCTCGCACTCCACGAGTCATCGACAAGCAAAGTGCATTACATGGTTGTGAGAATATAGTTTTGCAACCATTGCAGACAATTAATTACTGATCAATTATTTTGCAACTGAATGAATTTCAAAGAAAAGTGTTTTAGATAATTAATCGACGTTTTTTACAACTGTTTCGCGATGGTGGGACTCAGAGGGTTCGCGACAGCCCTCCTCCTCGCAACATTTTCGCTTATTGTTATAGCAATCACCTATGACGAAGGTAATTAACAAAATAATTAAGAAAACCGAAAATGTTATTTCGACTTGAAATTCGCCTTCTTTTTCGCCCCCTCGGTCCAACTTTTGGGAAAGATCTCAGTGATAACTCCTCGGAGGGGTCAAGTTGATAATGAATTAGTATATTTCGTAACAAGTGAAAAAAAATGGTTTTTGGCGAGTGGGAGGTTTGTATCACGAGCCGATGGCGAGTAATATAATCCCACGAGTAAAAAAACACTTTTTTCACGAGTTACGAACATAATTTTTTATCTCAAGGTGTGGAAATAGTATATTTCGTAACAAGTGAAAAAAAGTGGTTTTTGGCGAGTGATATAATCCCACGAGTCAAAAATCACTTTTTTCACGAGTTACGAACATAATTATTCATATAATCCCACGAGTCAAAAACCACTTTTTTCACGTGTTACGAACAATATTTTTCATCTCAATGTATCGAAAAAGCACTTTTTAGTCACTCGACGCAAAGTGGACTGAAAAGTTACTTTTCCGACACAGCATGATGAAAAAGTATATTCCGTAACAAGTGAAAAAAAATGGTTTTTGGCAAGTGGGAGGTTTATAGCACGAGCCGAAGGCGAGTGATATAATCCCACGAGTGAAAAACCACTTTTTTCACGAGTTACGAACATAATTTTTCATCTCAATGTGTCGAAAAAGTACTTTTCATCACGCTGTGTCGGAAAAGTGCTTTTTCGACACATTGAGATGAAAAATATTGTTCGTAACTCGTGAAAAAAGTGGTTTTTGACTGGTGGGATTATATCACTCGCCTTCAGCTCGTGATATAAACCTCCCACTCGCCAAAAACCATTTTTTTTCACTTGTTACGAAATATACTATTTCAGTCACTCTCCGCTTCGCGTCTGAAAAATACTTTTTCGACACATTGAGATGAAAAATTATGTTCGTAACTCGTGAAAAAAGTGTTTTTTGACTCGTGAGATGAAAATCATGTTTTTACGTCAGAAGAAGAATAAAAAATCGAAAACAAAAATCTTTCAACTGATGTTAGTCGCAATTATTGACGGAAAAATGAATTGACAGTAAAACATAATTTGATGGTATCAATGTAATTCAGCAGTTGAAAGTGAAGTGCCCCAATTTTTGAGTCGTTCTTCTTCACAAATGAAGATATTTCTTCTCCAGTGCAGACCAACTGTCTATTATTATTCACGGAAATATAACACTCCGTATATTTATAACGCAGCCGATGTTAACGATGGAGTGACTTTCGAAAGGCCTACCTTTCGCCCCACGCGGGGTTCACGATGCTTTTCTCAAAAATAAAAATAATAAAAATAAACAAAATAAGGAGAGCAACATTGTGGCATCTCACGTGTAACCAAAAAGCGAGAACCAGTCTCCCCTTTGCGAGAAAATTCCGGTAGTTACGTAGTAGTTGGTTGCAGCCAGGGTCACCCGACGAGTTCAAGAAACTCTATTATTGTTTTAGATGAACAACTAATGCCAATAACTGAATGAAAGCCACGAAAAATCACTCGCATCAATAAACGTCGCACCAAAATTTCTTATTAAATCAAACGAAAAATTGAGATTTTTTTTTATTAATGAATTGTCTCATTTATTTGGGAGTTTCTGATGGGAAATCACAAGTTCTACCGAAGGAGGGAATTCTCCCATTAATTTTCTTCGTCTACAATTATATATCGCCTCGTTTATAACGGCTTTACTCAAATAGGTAACGATGCAGTGAGCGCACTTGGTTCATAGTTTGTAACTTTACTAAAAGGGAAATCATAATTACTCGGTTTTCTTTGCGGCTTTCAACGAATCGTTGCGAATGAGATGACAAATGGATGGATTTATTGGGCAATTGGGGTTTACTATTAGGGTCAAAGTCTTGAATCATTGAATTTTCCACGGTATTTATCACACCCAAGTGCATCTTTTCAATTGTACTATTTTCGTTAGTTGATTGTAAAAAATTGTTTTTAATTTCCGAATGGAAGCTTTGTAGCCAGTCAAATTTAAGTTCTTGATTTTTTGATGTTGTATCAACTCTACGTGAGACAATGAGTCCGAAAATGCAATTTTCATCACGCTGTGTCGGAAAAGTAACTTTTTCGACACATTGAGATGAAATAGTATATTTCGTAACAAGTGAAAAAAAATGGTTCACTTTTTTCACGTGTTACGAACAATATTTTTCATCTCAATGTGTCGAAAAAGCACTTTTCATCACGCTGTGTCGGAAAAGTAACTTTTCAGTCACTCTCCGTTTCGCGTCGAGTGACGAAAAAGTGCTTTTTCGACACATTCAGATGAAAAATATTATTAGTGGTTTTTGACTCGTGGGATTATATCACTCGCCTTCGGCTCGTGATATAAACCTCCCACTCTCTGCTTCGCGTCGCGTGACTGAAAAGTTACTTTTCTGACACAGCGTGATGAAAAATTTTGTTCGTAACCCGTGAAAGAAGTGATTTTTGACTCGTGGGATTATATCACTCGCCTTCGGCTCGTGATTTAAACCTCCCACTCGCCAAAAACCATTTTTTTTCACTTGTTAAGAAATAGTATTTTCATCACGCTGTGTTGGAAAAGTAACTTTTCAGTCGTGCTCCGTTTTGCGTCGAGTGACTAAAAAGTGCTTTTTCGACACATTGAGATGAAAAAATTGTTCGTAACACGTGAAAAAAGTGCTTTTTGACTCGTCGGATTATATCACTCGCCTTCGGCTCGTGCTATAAACCTCCCACTCGCCAAAACCATTTTTTTTCACTTGTTACGAAATATACTAATTGTGCAACTAGTGCGTAAAGTAGCACTTTTTCGCACGGGTGCTAGGCGATCACACGAGGCGAAAAAGGCGATACGCACGGGTTGCACACCTAATTTTTTGCAATGCCTGCGAAAATTCGCGTTGAGCGGAGGTTTGAGGGCTAAGTGTTTTTTTGTGTGCGGAAAAGTCAAGATCATGTGTAAAGTGAAATTCGAGTGCGTAAAGCGAAGCTTTACGCACAAGTTTCACTTTACGCACGATCTCTGACTTTTGAGCACACTGTGCGGAAAAGTACCACTTTACGCACGAAAACCTGTACCAAAAAGTTCACTTTTTGGGCAGGTATTGCAAAATATACTATTTTAGATCGTGTCCGTATGGACGTATGAAATTTTTCCTTCGATTTTCGTCGATTACTCGGCAATGAATAGATGGAATTTAATTTTTTTTTTTCCAATGTAGGTTTTATTGGGCCCTATTCTTAACCGTTGATTAAAATTCAATACATCGATTGATTTTTTTATTTTTTCATTTCTTCAAAAATTGTTTTTTTACGATAGCCAAAAAAACGTTCGAAATGAATTAAATCACGGATTAAAAAATTTGTTGCTACGTCCCCATGACCGAGTTCGAAGATGAAGGGGATCGTATTAATTGTTATTCCAATTTTTTTGAAAATTCGTTTTTTTTTTCTTTTTTTCCCAATTTTATTGGTGTCTTTGTAGATTAGGCTTCAAATGGATTTCCCACTTGTCTTTAATTCATTTTGAAAAGGACGAAAAGAATTTTATTGTATCATTTTCTTTTCTTCTCGTCGTTCAATAATTATTTCTGCTGGTTAATTATTTATTGAGACACATAATCCCACGCAGCAAATACAATTGTTCTAATTACCATAGGAGGTGTGATGATGTTAAGAGATTTTCTTCAGTGATTCAATAGAAATGATGCAATGAAATATTTTTTCACTCCTGATTCATTCAATAATCCATATGACTAACGCAAGATTGCTGGGCTTGTACTGAATCATTTCTGCCTTTGAGAGAGTTATGAATATGTAATGACTCTAGTTCTTACTAATAACATTTTATAATAAACATTAAACAATTCTAAAATTATAGCTGCCCGGAAAATTGTCATTTTTTTTCTGCAGAGAGTGAAAAATTTCTCGGGAATGAGTGGAACTCGTTTTTTTATTTCCGAATGAAAGGGCTTGAATATTTCATAGGATTAAATAAAAAATCAGCAACACAGAGGAATACGAAATATCGATTTATGAAGATTATACACTTATTCACTGAGAGAAAACATTTACTCTGCTGAAAAAATACATAGTCAGCTGGAAACAATTTGTTCAGCTCAAGAAAATTGTTTCCCAGAAGAAAATTTTCTTCAGTGAAAGCTTAATTATTTCTACTCGATAATTCACCAGTTGGCTAGAATACACATATTTTTTATTAAACTCCGAGAACCCAAATATTAAATTGAAAAACGATATATTTGACTGAAAATCCAAGCCTTTACCGTGAAGTAAAAGTTTTAGATGAAAAAAAAAAATCTTTTGGGTGATCTTTATATTTTCGTGAGCAGAACAAATCAATTTACCCCAAACTATCGATTCCCTCAGAAACGCCTACATTATCGGGTGGAAAATATCGATATCATCGATTTTTTTGAGTAGAATGAATATATTTTTGGCAGAGAAACTTTGATCTCTCCGTGTTCGTTTAATATTAAAACAACGACTCTTAAAATTATTTAATTTGGTCTCTTTTCAGGTTTAACTAGGAATTTTGAAGAGGCACAATACGACGAGGTTTTCGCGATAGTTGTGAGGCACCCGAAAGAGAAAAAGTTCAGTCATCACTCGGGGAAACAGACCCTGGTGGCCGCCAAGTATGGACACCCAAAAACAAAATTTCTACTCATGTTCGATACTACTTTGAGAAGAGGTAACTAAACCAAAAATTCTACCTCGAGGTGTTATCTCCTCGTTATTATTTCAATTTTTTTCCTCTCCCATTTGACACTCTTTCCAGTTTTTTTGGAGACTGTAATTGACAGCAGTGATGGAACACAACAGATAGAAATTGGCAACGTGAATGTCTCCGAGCCCAAGAGGAATATTATTTTTATGGTCCATCAGACAAAGCCAAATTCTAAAATTGTTGTTTACGTGGATTGCCACCTGAGTGGAGAGATTCCATTGAATACAACATTCAGAGATGCTATGGAGCAGGGGCTCGAGGAGTCGACGTTCCAAGTGGTAAATAATGATTTTAAAAATGATCCTTTAAATGGCCTTCACAGAGTTCAAAAGAACAAAATAGCAAATTTAATTATGTAGGTAATTTGTTGACAGGCGTGAGGGCTCACCCACGCACTCGATAAACAGACTAACCCAGAAATCCGATTTCTCAATCTGAGTAGCACAAATATGGGCGTATCCGCGAGATTTCACAGCTTGTCTTCCCCCCCCCCCCCCGATTTTTATCACGATAAATGAAATACAAATAAGCGTTTAAAAATGCATTAACTGAAGGAACATTCCGTCTGTGAGGAGTGAATTCTCGTGGGACGGACTAGATTCTAAATATGGAATGAAGAGATTGAGGAATCGAAATGTCTGCGCCCACATTACCTGCGTTTTAGTGTTTTTGTTTACGTACTTTTACCGAGACTTTCTCATGAAGAATACAGTTTGAACGCAATTTATTCATTAATTTATTGGGCCTGAGGATTAACTGGATAGTTATTGGGTTTGAGTCAGTCTTCTTGCAATTTTTTAAGTTCCCGATATGAAGTTATTGGTTTTACCCCAAAAATGCAAATCGCTAATTTTGGGGAATGTCGACGTTCCATGACCAGGAGAAACCCTCCAGATGTTTTTTTATCGAGTTGTGTGTGTGTGTGTGTGTGTGTGTGTGTGTGTGTGTGCGTGTGATCACTTTTTTATGCCATAGGTGCCCGTAATCACGCGATTCTAACCTCGCTTCACTCGGTTAAATCGCGGATTACGGGCACAATGACATAAAATATTGTATGGAA